>PVLC010018461.1:0-20262 GCA_004027655.1 Graphiurus murinus | reverse complement strand
AGCCAAATTTAAATGGGGATTTATGTCAAGTTCAAATGGAGACCTGTTTGTGTTATCAAATATTTTCAGAACTATTATACAAACTGGATTTGTCTTGTTCCTAAGCTTCCAGGTATGGGGTAGTCCTTATTTAGCCTGATTAACTATTAATGTAACTATAGGAGAAAATCCTCTAACTATAAAATTAATATGTGTTGTAAGGATAAAAAAATTAAAATACAACTAGAATACAGAAGCCCAAGTCCCCCTTGGGTTTCAGAAGAGTCCAAGCCCCCCTTAAACTCTCTGACAATAATAAAACATTAAGTAAACATCTGAAAATGGAATGTTAGCCATATGTTTGCAAATGTCTGCTCCGTACTTATCTGGCCTTTCGGGGCGCTGTGACCATGAACACTCTGACTGTTCAAGATGTTTTTAAATTGTTAAACTTGTTATGACCAGTGTATGCCTCAAAATGCTTATGTCTTAAAATACTTACCCCTCTTACCCCTCCCAACTTGTCTTAAACTTTCCACCCTTTAAAAACTCAGCTTTACTATAACTCGGGGCCCTTCTCCTCTGTCCCTGTTTTGGGATATGAGGGGGGCCCTAGTGCGCTAGTTAAATAAAACACCTCTTGTTGTTTACATCAAGTGACGACTCTTGTGATTGATTGGGGTGAGTGCTGAGACCCAAGGAGGGGTCTTTCCTAGACCTTACAGTGTCAAGTCCTGTATCTCTGCCCAGAACCAATCTAGGTGATAAAACAAAATCCAAAGCAAGTCCCTTGCTTTAGTTGGGGCAAGTCATGAGAGACCAACCCATAGAGCTGCTCCAATTCCAAGGTGGATGAAAGAAAAGAAAAGAAAAGAAAGAAAGGATGGAAGGAAGGAAGGAAAGAAAGGAAAGAAAAGAAAAGAAAAGAAAGAAAGAACGAACAACAAAAAACAGGCCTGGAAGGGTTTCCTGAATACCTGTGCTAACTTACAGTGTAATCCACTCTTGATAACTTGCAAGCCACGAAAGTCAGCTCTTTCCATTAAATGCTGTTCTGGTCTCTAGGCAGATATGTCAGGAAATAATCCCATGGGGAGGGTTGCTGTTAAGACTTGTTAATAATTCAACCTCAGTTGCTAATGTTAACCCTTCAACCCAGGCCACTGTAATAAAAATAAAGGATTTACACCAGAGGATAAAAGTTAAGACAGGATATGGGGAAACAAATGCCTGCCTGAAATAGATTAGAACTCCTGGCAGCATCTTAAACCAAAATGAATGTCTCGTTTTAGCAGCAGGCAGGACAGAGACTCAAGTGGTCCCATTTCCATTCAGATGGACCTCAGACCCAACAGGCATGAGATGTATGATAGCCCTCTTTCAGAACAATCTAGTATGGGGCAATGAGTCTTGTAAGACCCTATCTCTCTAGTTCCCAGTGGCTCAGGGGCCAAAGCAAGAGCCTCCAAAACTGTCGAGACTTCAGTCCCAAATACTAACTATATCTCGTGCCTCTCAAGGTGGGAGGGACAGTCAAAATTTGGGGGCAATGTCACTGGCTTCAGTGAACGCTGGTCCTTTGAGGAGCTAACCAGTTCACATTAGTGGTTGTCCAATCAAGCCTCTGGTGACACTGTGGAGGACTGTAACTTGAGACTTTACTCGCCAATTGGAGTAGAACGTGCGCTCTAGTACAATTGTCCATTACCCTCACCCTGGCATTTTAAACCCCAAGTTGAGGCACCCTTTAGTGGGTCTAGACCCTCACATATATGTTGATTCAATCGGGTTTTCAACAGGAGAAATAATGACTGTGGTCATAATATTTATTACAGTATTTGTAATGATGATCCCAGTAGGATGTGGTAAAATCCTGTGTTAAGGCCCTAGTCCTGAAACTGACAGTTCAACCCAAACAGTCCTCCAAAGATTACCAAAATAATCTCTTGTCAAATACCTTCCAGAGCAAGGTATATGTTAATAAAATTTGCCATATGTTAATAAAATTTGAAGAGTAATAATGTATACTACAACAATTGTAGGGAATTGTGAGAAATAATTATGATATCTTTTCTGTCAAAGGAATAGCTTGACTTGGGTTCCATGTTGTAAAACTACCATTAGGTAACTTTATGTGAGCTTGTATTTTTGTAAATACAGCATTGCCTAGAAATTGTGAGTGCCAATCCCTCCCCCAAATCCCCTTCAGCCAAAGGCATAAAGACTGTGAGGCTATGTTCCTACCAATAGGAGCACAGTACAGAAGTCCCCACTGAAAATAAAATGCCCAGCAAGTTTGCTCCATGTTGTTCTTGTGCACCTCACTTTACTGGTGGCAGGATACTTTTCTGCAAAAAGTAAAAATTGCCTTGTCTAGCTGCTTTAAAGTACACATTTTTTTTTTTTTTTTTCTTAGATGCCATAAATATGTACTTCTGACATTCTGGAGAAAGCTTCAGCTAAAACCCCTTTTTTTCAAAGTTTTACCTTACTTAGAGAGGCCTAGCTAAAATTCCTTCCATTCTTTCATATTAATTAAAACCACCCTTCTCCTAGAAAGTTCCACTGTAAAAAATAATGTAATAAAAGTAGCTAAAAAGAAATACGGTGAAAGAAACAAAGGGGAGAGAAAATGAAAGTGGGAGAAATGGTGACTTGTTTGGGAATCTTTAACTGAAAACTTATGGTGGGTGGATATTCATGTATTAGTAACTAGTTTGGCTTTTATTTTCAAGTTCACTGCTCACATCTTTATTCAGATGCCTTCCCTTTAAAATTGACAGAAGTACAGAAGGGAACATCACACAGTTATTAAAACTAACCAGAATACATCCATCTGGTGTGCCTTTCAGGAATCCAGCCCACTAATTTTTGCTGTGTTTGATGACTCAACGCCTCAAGATGCAGCACAAGGAATGATTTTCTCATTTTGCACAACCGCCAAATCTCATTTATTGGAAGATTCCTCATTTGGGGCTCATTTTTAGACAGTTGTTTATCTGTTTACTTGTGAGAAAATTCTCCCATGTTGGATGGAGTTTGTCGTGAATTTCTAAATAGCCAGTAAACCTCTCTCTGTTCTTTGGTTACTGAGACTGAGCCTGGTTATATTCCCACTCCCAATCTCCCTCTCTCTTCATCTCTCCTTCCCTTCCTCCCTCCCTTCCATCTGCCCTCTCCTCCTTTCCAGTTAGCCCAGTTTTATTCTCTCACCCCCTCCTTTATTCCTTAGTTTCCTTCCTCCCTTCCTTCAGTTACATCTCTTGCTACTGAAGCAAAACCAATTTTGTAATAAATGCCTCATTTGTTTCCTGGGGGCTCGGTTTTCTTGTCTTCTAGTGTGACATTTATCTAATTTTTGGGAAAAAAAAAGAAAAATCCTTGCTACCTTTCTCCCCCTTTCCTTTAAAAATTGTTCATTTAAACTTCTCTTCACTATCTCTCCCCCCTCGACTTAAAAAATAGTAATAATAAACGTTTGGGAAACAAAGGAATAGAATGCAAGTAGCTTACATAAATGACAAGGCTATATCCAGCATTTTGGTGGCCTCGGAAGCAAAGCAACTAAAAAAAATATTTTTTAAAAGTTTTAATAGACATAAATAGCTGTAAAGTGTATGCTAACTATAAATGAAACTCGTATCTTTCGCCGATATGTGTCCACGGCCCAAGTTTTCAGTTCTGAACACTTTTTTAAAATTCCTTCCCTGCCTTTGACCCTCCTGCCACTTCACGGGACTGGTCGGCCCGTCCCTGGGCGGCGGGCGCGCGTGTCTTTCATTATGACTCAGCGGGCTCGGCCCGCGCTGGCTCCGAGGCTCCGCTCGCTCGCGCCCGCCGCTCTACGGGCCTGCAGCCCTGCCACAGACCAGCCCGCGCCCGCCCGCCCGCCGGCCGCCCAGGTAACCCGAGCCCTTCTCTTCCCAGCTCTCCGCCACTCGGCGCGCCTCCACCAGCCGAGGGTACCGGGTCCCGCGTTGGCGGGGCACGTGAGGGCCACCCCACCCCCGCCCCCGCGGCGCCGCGGCGAGCCGAGCCGAGCCGAGCCGAGCCGAGCCGAGCCGAGCCGAGCCGAGCCGAGCCGAGCCGGAGTTGCGGGCACCAGCCGAGCCGAGCCGAGCCGAGCCGAGCCGAGCCGAGCCGAGCCGAGCCGAGTCGAGCGCCGAGCCGAGCGCCGAGCCGAGCCGAGCCGAGCCGAGCCGAGCCGAGCCGAGCGCCGAGCGGGAGTCGCGGGCACCAGCCCTAAGGCGTGCACGTGCACACGTGCTCGGTCCTTGTGGACTCGGCACCTGACCCGGGACTCCTCGCCCGGAAGGGACTCGGCGCAGGACGGACGCCAGAGGGCTCAGGAAGTGGGGGAGCTAAGGTAGTGCAGCCTGGGATTAGAACTGCACCGCTTCCTTGGCGGCCCTTGACTTCCACATATGCCCTGAGGCTCAACTCCCTGCTCACCTCCTCCACCATGCACTTTTATTTCCCCCTTTTCCTTTTTCTTGGGTATTTCCCGGCTCTCACTGTTGTTAGAATAGTAAATGAAAGACCCAAGAGGTCTCCTGAATCCTCACCTCCGTCCTAGGATGGGCGAGAGCCCAATCACACGCAGGAGACGCATCTTGATGCAAAAGCAGAGGTTTTATTCAGAAACCAGCGCTGGGACCCAACTCAGAAGAGTTGAGCCCCGAGCAAGAAATTTAGGCAAACTTTATATTAAAAAAATGCATAGTCACATAAGCGCGGGCATTTTCAAGGGTGGGAAGTATGCACATACATGATTGGATTATTTAAACTTTTAAACATAGCAAACCTATAGGATTCAAACATTTATAAAAAAAAAACCGGAGGCATGTCTTATCTTATAATGTCCTGCTTCTCCTTCTGGCCAGTCCAAGCTGCTAATTAGGTTATCCGGGCCATCTGTTTTTTACTTAGCCTCTTCGGCCTCCCTAGGGTGGGGGGGTAGGGGGGTTGGGGGGATTATCAGTATTGCGGGGTTCCCAGAGTGGGTGGGGGTCCCCACTCAGGCTTTTCCCCAGAGGGTGAGGCCGGCAAGCTTCAACTTATCAGACCCTGCAGGGTGCCAGTGTGAGGCCTACAGCAACTTACTTGGAAACTTATTTCACTAAGAGGCAAACTCATACTGCTGTTATTTCTGGCTACCTAAAATTATTCTTTCAGTAAATACACATGGAATCTCCAGCACATTTCTCTTGGATCGTGTTCAACTGTTGGTTTCTGCTTAGGGCTCACATCCTGAGGCGTGTAGTCATCCGGGACTAAGTTACAGGGTGTAAGTTAGCCCTGCAGAGCAGAGAAGATGGATTTTGATGTTGTTTCTGTTGTAGTTAAGTAATAGGGTTCGCAGTATTATCTCCATTCAGATGATTCAGTAACATCTTTGGTAGTCATGAGCTAACTGGTGACAGATATAAGAGAAAAGATTCAGTCCCTACCCTCTTCAGACTCCAGGAGAAGGAGGCCAAAGGAGCACCGGATAGTGGAACCAAGTGCTACTAGGAGGAAGGGATTAAATAAAGGGTTCGGTTTTAACTGCTAATTGAGTAGTATTTAACCCCGTTTCTTCTCTCTCCCTTCCGCCACGAATTCTTAATGGAAAGGGAAGTTACCGCACCAACAGTTTCACCTTAGACTGTTCAAAGATTTTTCTCCTTTACAATCAGCAGTAACCTCTGATCTCAGAATTTCTGGGTAATAAGATAGTAACTTCTTGTTAAGGGTGATCTCATGCATTTCTGATACCACATAAAAAGTGTTATAGGTATCACAATAGGACCAACAAAAGTGAAGTAATAAAATTTCTTAGTTGCTTATATAAAACATTGTCAGATTTACATAGCTCAATTTTTATTCACTTAGTCAGCAAATATCCAGTGCCTGCTGTGTACCAAGCACTGTTCTTGGCACTGGAAGAAAGCAGAGAGTAAATTTCTGTCTCCTTGGAATATATATTCCGGTGGAGGGGGGCAATAATATACAACAAATAAACATATAAGGTAATATTGTTATAAACACTATGGAAAAACATAAACCAAGAAGAAGAATTTGTCTTTATTAATTTAAACTACAAATTTAAACGTTAAGTCTTCAAGAGAAAGCAACATTTTAGTAAATTGGAAGTAGATGAAGGAGTAAGCCATATGACTTATGAGGCAAGAGCTTTCTAGGCACAGAGAATAATAAATACAGAGAGGTCCTGCACAATGGTGTGTTCAAGGATTAGCAAAGGATCCGGTCTAGCTAGAGTGGAATCGAGGAGATAGGATTGGGCCAGTTATTACAATATGGTCTAGAAAACTTTTGTAAGGATAGCTTTTATTTGAAGTGTTATGGCAGGTCATTATAATGTTTTGTTTGGCCAGAAGATTGACATGATCCATCAGATCAATTCAATACCATTACTGTAGTCACTGTATTGAGACTTAATTAAAGCAATGGCAGAAGCAGGGACACTATGTTAGGCTATTATAATAATCCATGCAACAGATGATGGGGACTTATACCTGAATGGTAGTGGAGGTGGTAAAAAAAGTTCAGATTCTAGATATATTTTGAGAGTGCAAGATATATCTTGTATAAGTGGCTGACAGACTTGAGATTGGATATAGAGTATGAGAGCAAAAGAAATTAAAGAAAACTTAATTGCCTAAGAAACTGAAAAGATAGAATTTCCATTAATTGAGGTGGAGAAGATAGTAGGAAGGAGATTTGGTGGTGGGATTATGGATTTGTATTTGAATATCTTAAGTGTTAGTTCCATTTTGATATCCAGGTGGACCTGTCAAGTAGGAAGGTCAGGCTGACAGCATCTTTTAGGACTCTTCGTCAGATATCTGGTTTTAAAAGCAAAAAGACTTGATGAATTCATCAAAACTGTATGGGTTTAGAAAATTGAAGAGGTCCAAGGACTGAGTCTTGGTGCACTCCAACATTATGAGATGAAGAGAAACCATCCAAAAAGTTGGAAAAAGGGCTGTTATGTGAGGTAAGAGGAGAGTGTAGTATTTTAGAAACAGTAGTTTTTGAAGTAGAGGGTGGGCTAGCTGTTATTTATTTTTGGTACTGGGGATTGAACCCAGAGGCATTCCACCTCCAAGCTATATCCCTAGTCCAACTTCATTACTTATTTGGAAACAGGGTTTTACTAGGTTGGTGAGAGCCTCACTAAGTTGCACAGGCTGTCTTTGAACCTATGATCCCCTTGTCTCAGCCTCCTAAGTACTAGAATTACAAGCATGTACCACCACACCTAACTGGTCAGGTGTTTTAAAGATGAGGATTGATAATGGATTTAGTATGCCCTCCCTGTACCCCCTCCCTTTTTGAAACAGGATCTCACTAAGTTGTTGAAGTTGCCCTCCAAGTGTGATCTTCCTGTCTCAGCCTCCCAAGTACTTTGAGTATAGGCATGTGCCACTGTGTAAGGACTATTATCTTTCCTTCCCTCTCCCTCCCTCCCTCCCTCCCTCCCTCCCTTCCTTCCTTCCTTCCTTCCTTCCTTCCTTCCTTCCTTCCTTCCTTCCTTCCTTCCTCCAGTTGGTGCATTGTAATCATACATCTTGATGAAATTCAGGAATATAGAGGCATACATGCACACAGCACTCATTGAGCCCTCCCCCCTTTCCCACCCAATTCCATCCCCCTCTCCTTTTTTCCCCACTCAGCACAGTGATTGACTTTGATGCACTAGTGTATGTACATGATGTCCATTGAGTTGTTTCCCTCTTCCCCACACCAGTCTCCTTCAGTTAGGTTGCCTTCTTCACTCATGTAGGATTTCTCTTCCTTTGTCTGGAGTCCCTCCTATGTCACATTTTTTTCTTAGCTTACACATATTAGGGAGAATATCTGACTCTTCACTTTTTGTGACTGACTCTAACTTAACATAATGTTCTCTATTTCCATCCATTTCCCTGCAAATTAAATAATTTTGTTCTTCTTTATGGCTGAGTAAAATTCCATTGTGTACATATCCCATATTTTTGTGATCTATTCATCTGTTGATGGATATCTCAGCTGGTTCCATAGTTTAGCAATTGTAAATTGTTCACTGGTAAGAAAAATATGCATGCATTACTCTGGTAGTTTGGTTTCTGTTCTTTTGGGTAGATACCCTGAAGTTGTATAGCTGAGTCATATGGTAAGTTCATTCTCATTCTTCTGAGGATACTCCACACTGTTTTCCAAAGTGGTTTCACTAATTTGCAATCCCACCAATAATGTATTAGAGTTCTTACTTTTCCACATTCTCACCAGTATATTTTGTTGCTTGTGTTTTTAATCATTGCCATTATAATTGGGGTTAGTGAAATCTAACTAGTTTTGATTTGCATCTCTCTGATTGCTAATGATGTTGAACATTTTTTCCTACATTTATTTGCCATTAGTATTTATTCTTTTGTGACATGTCTATTTAGTTTACTTGCCCATTTTTTAATTGAGTCATTTATGTTTTTGTGGTGAGTTTCTTGAGTTCTCTATGTATTCTAGATATTAGTCCTCCATCAGAGGAATAGCTAGCAAAAATCTCTCATTCTATCAGCTCTCTGCTGAGGTTCTTGATAGTTTCCTTAGAAACTCTTCAGTTTAACATGATCTCACATATTGATCTTCCTTTTAATTTCTTGTGCATTTGGGTCTTGTTGAGGAAGTTTTTACTGGTGCTCATGTGTTGGGGTGTTGGTCCTATGTCCTCTTCAAGTAGCTACAAGGTCTCTGGTCTAATTTCTAGGTCTTTGATTGATCTTGAATTGACTCTTGTGTAGGATGAGAAGTGGATATGGATAACCAGTTTTGCCAACATCATTTGTTGAAGAGGCTCTCTTTTTTCTCATGTATGTTTTTGACCCCTTTGTAATAAATCAATTGGCTGTAAGTGTGTAGATTTGTTTCTGAGCTTTCTATTCTGCACCCTTGGTCTATATGTCTGCTTTTGTGCCAATACCATGCTGTTTTTCTTACTATGACTCTGTAGTATAGTTTGAAGTCAGGTATTGTGATGTCTCCTGCATGGTTCTTGTTGCTGAGAACAACTGGCTATTCTGATTTTTTTGTTGTTCCAAATGAATTTAAGGACTGATTTTCCTTTATCTGTTAAGAATGACTATGGTCTTTTATGGGTATTACATTGAACTCAGTGCTATGAATTTTCCTCTTAATACTGCCTTCAACATGTCCCAGATATTTTGATATACTGTATCTCTATTTTTGTTTGTTTCTAGGAATTTTTTAATTTCTACCCTTATTTTTTCTATGACTCATTCCTCATTCAGCAGTGTGGTGTTCAGTCTGTATATGTTTATGAGGTTTCTCTGGGTCTTTTTATAGTTTATTTCCAGTACCAATTCATTATAGTCTGAAAAGATACAGAGGGTTATGTCACTTTTTTTTTTTTTTTTAATTTGCTAATGCTTGCTTTGTGACCCAGGACATGGTCTATTTTGGCGAGGGTTCCTTGAACAGCTGAAAAGAATGTGATTTCAGCTGTAGTTGGGTGAAATATTCTGTTTGTGTCTAGTGGGACCATTTGGTTTATGGTGTTCCTTAGGTCTGAGGCATCTGTACTTCCCTTTTGTTTGGAAGATTGCTCTAGTGGTGTGAGAGTCATGTTAAAGTCTCCCAATATTATTGTATTGGGATATCTGTGAGACTTAACGTCACCAAGAGTTTGTTATATGAAAGTGATTGCACCAATGTTTGGGACATAAATGCTATCATTATATTGTTATATACTCTTTTCGGATTGTTCTTCTAATCAGTAAAAAATGAACTGCTTTGTCTCTTCTGATAATTCTAGGCTTGAAGTATATTTTGTCTGATATGAGAGTTGCTACCACTGCTTGTCTTTGAGTTCCATTAGCATGGGTTACCTTGTTTTATCCCTTCACTTTTAGTTTGTGAATTTCTTTACTTGTAAAGTACATTTCTTACAGATGTATAGATGGCTTATGATTTTTAATCCATTTTGCCAGCTTATATTTTTTTATTGGGGAGTGAAGACCACTGATACTCAGCGTGACTATTGAGAGATGGTTTTTAATTCCTAACATTTTGAGTTGTAACTTCTTTTTGAGGTAGTGTTTGTTCTTTTTTACTTAGTTGTTCATTTCATGGAAATCATTATTTCTCTGATTCTGGCATTTATTTTTTATTTCTTCCTTGTAGTTTATCTCTTTGAGTATTTTCTCTAGAGCTGTTTAGAAGACATAAATTCTTTCATCTTTTGTTCATCATGGAAGATTTTTATTTCCCATCAGATTTGAAAGAGTAGATTTGGGTAGAGTAGTCTTGACTGGAAGTTGTTTCCTTCCAGAGTTTGGAATATGTCACTCCAGACCCTCCTGGCTTTCATGACTTGGTTTGAGAAGTCTGGAGTGATTCTTATTGGCTTGTCTTTGAATGTCATTGCTTTTAAGATTCTCTCCTTGGCCTCTATGCTAGTTAATTTGATTATTATGTCACCACATACCTTTTCTCTAATCTTGTCTAATGGGAGTTCTATGTTTCCTGTAACTGTGTGTCAACATCTTTTTCTATATTTGGAGAATTTTCTGATATTAGTTTTCTGAATATATTTTTTATTCCTTTGGTTTTGGGTTCTATTCCCTCTTCTACCTATTATTCTTAGGTTGTTCTCTTTTAAAGTTGGCCCAGATCTCTTCAATGTCCACCTCATGTGGTCAAATTATTTTTTCTAAGTTATATACTATGCATTCATTTTTGGAGTACTCACTTTCTAAGAGTGAGATTTCTGTTTTCTATGTGGTCTAGTTTACTGTCGATGGTTTGTATTGGTATCTTCCTTTATTATATTGTATCTTACACTTCCTTCAGAGCTTCTTTTTGATTCCTGTTCAGGGTATCAGATTCTTTGTTGGTTTGATCTTTCATTCCTTTCAGGCTTTCTCTGAACTCTTTTTATAAATCCTGTATTATTTCTACTATTAAACTTCTGAATTGTCCTTCTGGCATTCTCTACAACTTTGTTTTGGTTAGGTGCTGTTGTTTTGGGATTGTGGGACTCATTATATTCTTGCTGTTCTTTTCTTGTGATTTCACCTTTCTTTCTTTCTTTCTTTCTTTCTTCTTTTTCTTTCTTCTCTTTCTTCTGTGGTACTGGGGATAGAACCCAGGGGCGTTCTAACTCTAAGCTATACCCCCAGACTTATTTTATTCTTTTATTTGGAAACAGGATCCCACTAATTTGCAGATAGCCTCACTAAGTTGCTGAGGCTGGCTACAAGCTTGTGATCCTCCTGTCACAGGTTCATAAGTACTGTGATTACTAGTGTGCACCACCACTCCCAGGTATGATTTCACATTTCTTACATTTATATCTTTGCTGATTTTGAGGTCTCTCCCTTGCTCTGTGTATCTCCTATGTTGAATCTCCCTTTATACTATCTTATTCTGGTGGTAGATATTTACTTTGAGGTATGTCTTGAGAGTGAATAGCCTTACTGTATCAGTATTTTCAACTTTCTGTTGAGTATTTATCACTCTTTAATGCTGACTTTGAGGTCTGTGATCCATATCACTCAACTTTTTTACTTCCTGTAGATGTTCAGTTCTGGGTTGCAGTTATTCTAGGTCTCTGCCTGTCCACTGCAATGATGATGTTGATGGGTTCCAGGTATTAAAGTCCTGGGACCTGTCTGTTGCCTTCATAATAGGGAGTAGGCTCTCAAATGTGATCAGATCAGTTTGTTCCTTGTGCATTTTTAAGTGTCAGTGTGCAAGGTGCTGGGTGGTTCAGTCTGTAAGCTGTGATTAGTTTGTTCTTAATGTCTGGTATTCCTTCCTTTGGTTCACCTATTTGATCCAACCTCAGCTGTAGGGGTTTAGAGGAGTCAGCTGGTATATACAAGGTCAAATTGTATTCAGTGGTAAAGGGTGAGTGAGGAGAAAGGAGTTGGAGTAAGGACTGCAAGAATAGGGTAAAATAGAAAATAGAATCAAGTAGAATGAAAGTTTGAATTTAGTTAGATAATATATTGTGAAGATTAGAGATAGTGGACATAAAGGATAATTCTAGTAGCCAATGTAGAAAATTTAGGTATAGTGATAAGAAATGGATTTAATACAAGACATTGGCAAACAGGTTCACTAGGCATCTGACATACAAAACAGAACACAGAGAATCTCTGAATGTTCACACACAAGAGAAAAAAAAATGAATCTTATGGATTGCTTAATAGGGAGTAAGTAAAGTTTCTTTGCTGGAAAAGAGCTACTTTTCCTGTGGATTTGGATGGTTCCTTGCTGTGTTTTTTCTCTTGATTTGAGGCTTGTTTATAAGAGATTAAAAAGCTATTCAAAAGTTCTTGTTTAAGCCTGCTCCCCCCCTGCTCTGTCTACTACTTTGCTAAGGAGACAGATTAGGGAGGAGGTTCAGGGAGGGGCTGGCCCTGCTGTTTACTGGGAGGAAGCTCTTCTAGGCTTGAGGTTAAGAGTGTGGCTCAGGGTGTTTACCCAATATTCATTAATGCCCTCAGCTTATTTCCCTACACCATAAAAGAGAAAAAGAAGAAGAAGAAAAAAATGAAGTCAGGAGGCAAAAAGGAAAGAGGAAAAACTCACAAAAGCAGTACAAAAAAAAGAAGACAAATACACAAGTACAGAGGAGCTGCATAAAATAAAGAAGCAGAACAAAAAGGTGAAGAGAAAGAAAATAATAATAATAAACAATTTGCACTTGGATTCTGCCACCCTCTTGTGTCTCCATGGATACCTTCAGCTATTTAAATTCCACTTATTACAGTAGTTTCTTGAGCACATTGTATTCTTCTTGCTCAGTAATCTATAGGAATGATGTCAATTTGCAGCCCCAATTGTTTGGTCTCTGGCAGTGAGTGAGACCCTGGCCTGGTGTGTGTTCACCTGTGCAGGTGCTGAGTGTACCTGGGGCATGTCCCAATGCAAACATGGGTTGGGCTGTAGCTTTTAGACCTGGTGTATTCCTCAGCGTCTTTTGTGGCATGTAACCACAGTCTGTGTGTCCCCCCCCCCCCCCCCGGTCTCTTTTCAGTTGCCCTGTGATGATTCTGCACTTGCTTTCCTGGGTTTCATGCACTCTCCTCTGCTGCTGGGCACCTGGTGGAGTGGGTCTTGGGATGTATGGGGATGTGGTTGTGGTCATCCTCTGTTCTGTCATCATGGGGCTGTGAGATTCTATGGCTGGTGATCTTAATGTCTGTGAAGTAGGTCTCAGGTTGTTATTATGAGATTTTTCAGATCTTCCAAAGGTTATCTCCAGTCCATGGAACACAGTTCCCAGAGCATGCTCTTGTTTTTGAGTCTCTGGTTGGTTGCCTTTGTTTTCCCTTTTTCAGTCTGGCTACTTAAAGGCAGGCTTGTAAATATTATTGAGTTTCTTTGTCCTTAGTTCTTACCTCCCATGAGGGTATTCTGAGATATGGAATGTTGCTCAGTTTTGAGTTCTCCAAGATGAGTTAGGGACAGGCTCATCTAAATGTCCTTACTCCATTGCCATCTTCCCTTCTTCTCCTGTTATTTTTTTCCACTCACAGTATTTATCAGTTTTCAGGAGTCTATTTCTTTGGCATGTGACATGATTGGTACAAAGGTTAGGAGTTAGGGACCCAATGATCTAGTCCAAATTTTGTCCCTAGCTACATTTTGTGCTCATCTTCTCTGGCTTTCTTTTTTTTTTTTTTTTTTTTTTTTTTTTTTTTTTTTTTTTTTTTTTTTTTTTTTTGTGGTACTGGGGATTGAACTCAGGGGCATTCTACCTCCGAGCTATACCCCCAGCCCTATTTTTTATTCTTTATTTTGAAACAGGGTCTCACTAATTTGCAGAGTGCCTCACTAGGTAGCTGAGGCTGGCTGCGAACCCAGATCCTCCAGTCTCAGCCTCCCAAATGCTGGGATTACAAGCGTGTGCCACCACACCCACCTTCATTTTTTTATTTTTATTTTTTTTTTACTGAAAAGTGAAGAAATGGAAGTAGTTTAAGATTATCTTTAGGGATTCCTACAATTATATGTATTATGATTTGTAACTTTCTTTGAATTCTGGTAGTATGGCAGTGTGTCTCAGTGCTCAATTTATCTGCCAGTTAAAAGCAAACAGTATGCTTGAAATCAAGGTTGTCTGTTTTACAAAGTTGCTTGGGTTATTGATGTCAAACAAAATGGTAATTTAATTGTTTTGACATTTTGATGTGAGTAGTTCAGATAAGAACGATGATTCATCTTGTATTAGAAACCTACAATTTTGGGCTCACCACCTTTTTTTTCCTAACTACTTGAGATAGATATATTATTTTTAAAAAATGTACATTCTGATCATAATTGGCATTTATACTGTCAGTATTAATTACCAAAATATTATTTGACTACAATATATTACAGATATTTTAAGTTTTAGGTGTTTGGTCATGAAAAACTTATTAGTGTTATGAATCTTTTAAAAACATAATGAAAATTTCATACTTCAAACTTAATTTTATTGGATATAATATCATGATTTTTTATATTAAAGATGGCTTTTTGCTTTTTTTTATAATCTTGGCATGTAAAGTTATTCATGAACTTCTTCAGTTTTAGGACTTTTTTGTATGGGTACAGAATTTTTTATTGGTAAACTTATAATGTTGCATAAACTGTGAATTCTTACTCCTGTGCATTGAGTATGGTTATCACTGGGGATAAAATAACCTCAATGCATTTCTAAGTGTGTTTTGGTTCTTTATACCTTTTTTATACTTAGAAACTGGGCAAAAACAACAACAAAAATCAAAGAAGAAACGTGTGTGTGTGAGTGATTTCAGTTTAATGTACTAAATAATTTGACAACTTCTTGGGGCATCTGATTCTAAAAAGTACATATAGAATACTCAATGACTAGGGTGGAGAGAACCATTCTAGTATTTTTTAAACAGTGAAACTTGAAAACATATTTTTCCTAGGATTCTGAACTCTAAAAGTGCTCAATGAAGACGGGCGTGGTGGTACACGCAGGTAATCCCAGCATTTGGGAGGCTGAGACCTGAGAATCCGGGTTTGCGGCCAGCCTCAGCTACCAAGTGAGGCACTCCGCAACTTAGTGAGACCCTGTTTCAAAATAAAGAATAAAAAATAGGGCTGGGGGTATAGCTCGGAGGTAGAATGCCCCTGAGTTCAATCCCCAGTACCACAAAAAACAAACAAAAAAAAAAACACACACACACACACACACACAAAGTGCTCGATGGAAAGTAAACACCTCTGGGGTGCTATTACACTTTCTTGAAATGCTAGTCACAGCAGTCAGCTTGAATTTTCTAATCACATGTAGGTGATAAAGAGTTATCAAGCCTACTCAAATGATGAAGAGATAAATATTGGGACAAACTTAAGAAACTTTGTGGTTTTGTATCCTTTCCCTAAATTTAGTTTTGCTAGTGTCCCAGAAAACTTAAACAATAAGAACTAGGTATTTTCAAGGAAAGTCACTTATGCAGGATGACTACTCTGGTATGTATTCATTTATGAAAATGCCTAAAGGCTTTCTTGGCTCTTTTGATATGAGAAAGTGTGTGAGTATTGTTTCCCTTGGAGTCTATTTACAGGAGGTACATGATACATAGGATAAACTCTTTTGAAATAAGTTATAGCTTGGAATTATAGAATGCTAGTGGCCATCCTTTTAATATTCCCCAAACAGAACCTAGGTGTCAAAGGCTCCCTCAGAATAGGCCCATCTAATGATTTATAAGTAGCCACCTAGGAGCTGGGAAATAAGATGATACTTCTCTGAGTGCTTCAAGCCACTAATAAACATGGCCTGTCTTCATGGAGTGTTAAATTTACTGAAAAAATACATGAAAGTAAAGTAATTTATCTGGTAAATGAAATGTTTAAAAACATAAATGAATATGACATCCAATGCAAAATATAGTTTTAAAAATAAAATTCAAAAGTTTCTTTTAGTAGGTCTCTATAGAATTTATTTTTAGATACTAGGAAAGGATAGAGTTAACATACAGATATGTAGTTTGACTGTCATATTCATGTCATTTTTAGACATATTAAGCTTATGTACTATTGAGTATTCAGATTGTTAGCATTACCCACTTGCTTTGGTTTAATGTACTTTCCTGGTATTCACCCTTAGATTTGTAGGAATAACTTCCCTCTTCATTATGATATTTTTCTATGATATTGAGATCTGATTTCTGAGGTGCATCATCCTTCTCTCCTCATAATTTACTTTTTATTTTAAAATTATAATATTCATGAATTTGCAAAGATAATATAAAGAGGTACTGTATAATACCAGAAAATTGGCATAGGTCTAATATGTGTGTATAGTTTTATGTTATTTTAAAGTTATATAGATTCATGTAATCACTACCATAATTAAGATACAAAACTGTTCCACTGTTGCAGGAGGCTTGGTCCACGTAGAATAAGGAACAAGAGGCCAGAGTAGGATAGCAGATTTCTTTATGATGTGGCTAAGTGAGCAAAGCTCCAAATCTGATCCTCAAGCTCAGAAAATGCTAGTTACTTTATGCATTTACTCACTTCATTTTCAGAAGGGGGAGGTGAGTGTGAGATTTGTTTTGCCTAGTGTAAGCAGGATGCAGAAGCAGAACAGCAGATAGTCTGTGCATTGTTTCTCTTTTCTCTAGGAGTTGTATGCCTTATCTTGCAGGGCCTGGAGAGGTCCTGCTTTTGTTCACTTCAGAAGGGGCCTGTGGAGAAGGCATCATTCTTCTATCTTGTTTCTAAGCTTCTACCAAGAGTTGTCTTCAAGGACAAAGCCAGCTACTGCCTTACCATCATTCCAAACTTCCCTGTTATAGCAACCTCCAAAGGAGATACTGAATCAGTCTTAATGTAGCAAAGGAATTATTCATCTCTTTAAAATATTTGAAAATTTTACACAAATGCTAGATCTATTTTGTATTTTGAATCATAAAAAAGAAAGTTGAAATATTATGTTTAGAATTCAGGAGTGCTTAAATAATTATAACTGATAAAGATATCTGGGAAATAAATTTTTAAAGGCTCAATCTTAAGTTATATTCAAGAACATTTGTTTTGGAGGGCTGTACTTGCTTTAAGAATGGAACTGGATGACATGTGATCTTTTTCCATTTGTTTGTATCTATCTATCTATCTATCTATCTATCTATCTATCTATCTATCTATCATCTATCTATGCTGAAATTATCAAGAAAAAATTAAAATAAGAAAGGAAGGGAACAAATAGGAAGAGGATTCTTATTGAAGGTTCTTAGTACCCATGCAGCCTTACATTTTGTGGAACTCAGAGTTGTCACATTTAATTTTACAACTGTTAATGTCTACAACTATATCAAGATTGCTCCCTTTTAGTTTAACTAATATTATGGGTGATCATTATTTTACTATTAGTGTCTGAGAAGTCCTTCATGATAGATTTTCTCAGAGGTATTTCTAGGCAATTATGATCCAGGATTTCCATCTCACAATTTGTCATATGAACAGTGTAAATATATTACTAAGGTACAGTTTATGTGTATTTAAGTTTTAATGGCTTACAAGATATTTTAGCTTTGCTTGAAAATTTATGATTTTTAATATATGTAATAGCTACCATCTGAGTTTCATCTGTATAACAATAAATTAAACTCTGTTTGGAGACTTGGAAACACTATTGAGAATTTGAAGTGTAATAGTAGTACTGCTTCTACATTAGAATTTTCTCTTTTCTTTTGAGGTTATCTATATATAGCAAAGAATTCTTGCCTTTATTTTTAGTTTTTACTCTGTTATCTTAATGTTCCTTACAATGTTGTTTTGTTGTGATATTTAAACACTAATTTCAGATCGCTATCATCTTCATTATATTTGCTATCAATTTTCTGAGGTAAAAACTTAAATATATATGAATATGTAGTTTTCTTTATTTGCTTTACTAATTTTAAGATGGATGCATAGGAAAGGCAAGGCAGGAAGTGAGCACATTTATCTTCTCAAATATATTCTGTCTCAATTGAAAATGATGGAACCTCCCCCAATCCTTACTTTTGCTTATAACAAAAAATTAATTTCCATAGTTATTAAATCTAGGACATATTTTGAAGTTAAAAAAAACCCTAAAATTCTTTATATACAGAGGGAAGGAGTTGCTTGGTTTTTACTTTTAGAATGTACAACATATATAGAGCCATATGTCTTTAACATCTGTTATCAACCTCAGTTTGGGAATGTTGCTGTGGATTCTGTTAGTACTAAGAGCTAATTGACATTGGTGAAATTCAAGTGACTCATCATCACCAGTCCTTTCTCTGGATGGTGCAAGTTACTTTTGACTTTATTGCTGCCTGGTATATATCTATTAAAAAAGGAGCTGTTATTTTATTTGCTCAATATCAAACACAACAATCTAATTGTGTGATTTTTCTTATCATTGTTACCAAGAATTTAATTTTAAAGCAAGCAAAAAACTACATAATAGAAGCTTGATGTGTTTGTATTATAATCTAGACATTTTCTCATTATGTATTCAATTCGAACTTCTCTAAGCATTTTTGTGATAAAAAAGCCATCATATTGTGTTCAAGATGAAATAGTTACCAAACCTATAAATTAATGATTGATAGGGATTTGCCAATATATTAGTCTATATCTTTGACATTACTCTATCTCCCCCCCTTTTTTGATACTTATTTTTTCGAGGCAATGAAAAACCTTTATTCATTTCACAACATATATTTTGTCTATATAGCTCATCTTTAACTTTAATATAAAGGAAAAATAGCACTGAAGTCAATAACACAATGTGCATTAATGTAGTGCTAAGGGTAGGGAAAGGGTTAAGGAGGCACTGACAGATACTAGTCACTTTGACATCTGCATTGTAGCAGTTTGCTTTTAAGCATTTGTGAACTCTGCTAAGATTTCTGCTTTGTTTTTGTCTCCCACTTTATCTCTTCCTTGACCCACTCATTATATGTATGATTGCTTTTCAGAATTTTAACTTAATTTGTAAGTTGATAATAGTAGTATATAAGGATTATTATAAGAATAAATTAGGGTGGCATATGAGAAATTATATTATCTTACATATTGAGTGTTTTGGGAATTAGGTCTGGGTTTAAATCCCAGTTTCCTATTTCAGTGTTTTATTTCTCCATAATTTTTGACAACTTGGTTCACCTGTATTTTATTCTTTTAAAAATGGGAATGATTTTTCTACCTGAGAAGGTTGTTTTGAAATTAAATTGGATAGTACCCATATAAAACACATTATACATTGCCTGACATCTAATACTTAATAAATGTTATTTCCTTTTACTTTCCCTGCCCCCTTTCACTATTTTCTTATTTTCCACACTCTTGGGAAAGAAAACTTGGTAAAATCAGATATAGACCTGGATGAAACCAATTTGAGTCACCTGTTCTTTGCCAAGCCCCAAAGAGCAGCAAGGCGTGATTGTAAAGTCTTTGTCCAGGTTAGTGAGGGTATTTCCTTGTGGATAAATGTTTGGGAAGACTTTGCAAGTTATTTTGGTATCTAGTCATCTAATATTGTTGCTCCTCTGTTTAATAATCTGTGGTGTCACTGATTTCTGGATGAAGCCAACTTTTTACCCCACCAAATGAAGCTGGTTGTAAACACTCCAGTCTCATTTCTTTACCCCAATCCTAAACATATTTTTTGATCTAGTCCCCCATCCCCAACCCCCATATAACCCTTTTTTTTCTTTCAGCTTTGCACATGTGATCCCTTTGCAGGGAACACATGTGATCCCTTTGCAGGGAACACTGTTCTCTCTTTTTATAAATTACAAATGACTGTATATCCAGCAATATCCAGATAAAGTATATATATTTTCGTAAGGCTCCCCTTTCCCCAGAGTGTCACACCCCCTCTGCTATGGTCATATTTACACACATATATATATATATATATATGTATGTATATATATATATATATATATGCTTTTACTACTAGTTTTTATTATATCACTACCCCCTCCCATGTGTCATTTGCTGCACAGGTAGAGACAGTGTCTTTTAATCTTTGTCTCTTTACTCATATACTATTACAGTACTCAGAGTGCTCTTTTTTTTTTTTTTTTTTTTTTTTTTTTTTTTTTTTTTTTTTTTTTTTTTTTTTTTTTTTTTTTTTTTTTTTTTTTTTTTTTTTTTTTTTTTGCGGTACTGGGGGTTGAACTCAGGGGCATTCTACCTCTGAGCTATACCCCCAGCCCTATTTTTTATTCTTTATTTTGAAACCGAGTCTCACTAAGTTGCGGAGTGCCTCACTAG
>PVLC010018460.1:0-32032 GCA_004027655.1 Graphiurus murinus | reverse complement strand
TTTGCGGTACTGGGGATTGAACTCAGAGGCGTTCTACCTCCGAGCTATACCCCCAGCCCTATTTTTTATTCTTTATTTTGAAACCGAGTCTCACTAAGTTGCAGAGTGCCTCACTAGGTAGCTGAGGCTGGCCGCGAACCCGGATCCTCCTGTCTCAGCCTCCCGAATGCTGGGATTACAAGCGTGCGCCACCACGCCCGGCTTGTTTCTTTTATTTTGAAACAGGGTTTCACTAAGTTGTTGAGGCTGGCTTCGAACGTGTGATCCTCCTGTCTCAGCCTCCCAAGTACTGGGATTATAAGTGTGCACCACCATTCCCGGCTAAAATAATACATTTCATGTAGGGCTGCATACTTTTTGGAGCAGAGAGGGAGCTGGAGGTCCTTCTGGAAGCTTCCCTTATGCATGTCCCCTGCCACCCCATCCCATCCCACTGCCTCTTCGCACAGCCCCTCTTACCTTGGAATAAGCCTTCCCGCCTTTCAGCTCCTGCACAGGGAGAGACACAAGCAGCAGGATGACTACAGAGCCCCAGGCATCTCATGCGTCTCCCCAGATCTCCCCAAGTCGAGCGCCAGCAGAGGAGGACAAGAAAAGGGGCAAAGCAACCTCCCACATTTTCCTTTGGAGGGGACAAGTCAGGGGAGGGGCCTAAAGCCCCCCCAGACCATCAGGTGCAGCCCACCCTCAGCGCTGGGCCCACAGATTCCGCCTGCCCCAGGAGCCCCGCCTCACCTTGCGCACAGACACGCGGAAGATGCAAGGGTCCAGCAGGCCCGTGGCCGGGTTGGCGCTCATCTTACACACGAAGGTGAACCTCTTCCGCCAGCGCACGCAGTTCTCCTGCACCTCCTCCCTGCAGACCAGACCCGACAGGTGAGTGTGAAGCAGGTGGGCACGCGTCAAGGCCCAGGGGGCCTGCTGCCAGCTGGAGGGGAAGGAACTCCCGCTTCTCATTTTGTATGACAAAGTGACTGTATTTTCACAAGAATGTGCTTCTATAATTATTGTAAAAACACAGAAAGTGAAAAGTGACGAAACACAAAGCAGTCGGGTGGGGGCGGGTGCCCTCTTGGGAGCCCTTGGACCAGCAGAGCCTCCTCCTGCTCCTACCACCTTGGTCCTGGTGGGCTGGCTCCTCCGCTGCCACTACTTGTCCCAGCTAGACACTGCTGGCCACCTCATGTGACCTTCACATCAGTCTTCCTGGGCAGACTGTGCAGAGTCAGCCCACTGTACAGAGAAGAGGCCGTGGCCAGGCAAACCCCCAGTACAACCCGGCGGGCAAACTGCTGTGCTGGGCCCTCGCCCGATCTGCCAGATTCCAGAGCCGCCTTCTTCACACTAATGACGACGGTAACCCTGACCGCCCTGTATGAGCTTCTTACATGCCAGGCACTCACTGCTCAAAGAACTTACAAGCAGCGGGCACCAGCCCTGCTCGGAATGCAGAGGCACGCGATCCTGCCTCACTCTTCCGACCACCTGGACCACTGCTCTGTCAGCCCAACCCCAGAGAGCCCGGGAGCTCTGGGGCTGCGACTCTCTCCTGTGGCCCACCCCTGAAAAGCAGAGCAGGGGCTGACCCCAAGCAGCCCTCGGCGGGGCCCTTGGTTTCCTGACACTAAACGGGGCTTGGCCTTCCCGCCTGAGCTCCTCCAGGGCCTGAGTGCTCAACAGTGCTGACGAGGCCAGCCTCCCTTTAATGAGGAGGTGTGTTATCGTATCCCAGGAGGGAGCTTGGGGCGGGGGGGGGGGGCGCAGCACGTGTGGCACAACCCCCCCACACACACAGTCTGACAGAACCCGTGCTCAGGAAGGGGTGGCCACGGAAGGGCCGGCGGCACAGGAGCGTGTCTCAGCTCATCCCACCTAACTGGATGTCCAGGCTGACAGCTGAGGAAGTGACCTCTGCGCGCCCTGGGTGACCCGACGAGGAGCACGGGTTAACCTCCAAATCGGGGCCTGAGGGTGGAGGGTCAGAAAGGACCAGTCAGGCATCTGCGGAACAATGGTGCCTTTGCTTCTCAGAGCAGCTCCTGCAACAGGCCTAAGCCACCCCTTCTATAGCTGAGGGCGCTGAGGCTTCAAGAGAAGCCAACCCAGCGCACCTGAGATGGTGACCCTAGTGACCCGCGGAGCAGGGCTGGGACCCCCACCCTCACCGTGGCACAGGGCCAGGGCCCAGCAGAGCCTGACGGCAGAGCCCACAGTGTCCTCTGAGTACCTGACACGCCCTCCCATGTCCACCTGGAGACTGGCAGTTCCGCAGAAGGTTAAACACAGAGTGCTCATCTGACCAGCAATTCCATTCCAGGTACACACCCAACAGGAAGGAAGCCCAGGCCCACACAAACGTACAAGCAGTATTGCTCCCAACGGCCAAACAGTGAAAGCAACCCGGGCAGCTGTGGCTGGAGAACAGAAAAATAACCTGCGGCCTGTTCACACGATGGGATAGCACTCGGCAACAAAAGGAAGGAAGCACTCAGGCATGCTGCAATGTGGGTGACCTTAGCAACATCAATACTAAGGGCAAGAAGCCAGACCCAAGAGCAACAGTGTGTGAGTTCACCTATAGAAAATGCCCAGAATGGGGAGGTCCAGAGAGGCAGGAAGAGGCTGCCGGCTGCCGGGGGTTGGGGGAGCTGGGAAACATGAGTGACAATTAATGGGCATGGGGTTTCATATGGATAAAAATGTTCTGCAGATGGCTGTAGTGATGGTCACACACCCCTGCACTGCAGGACGGGATGGAGCTCAGTGTGGGTCGCTTGCCTAGCATGTCTGAGGGCATGGGTTCCATCCCGCATGGAAAAACCCCACTGACTGCACACTTTCAAGGAGTAAATTCTGTGGTATGTTAATTACGTCTCAATAGGACTGTTCTCCCTCCCCTAAAAACATAAACGGTGGGTCAGAGACATAGAAACATGGAGAACACAGAGCTGGGAAGGGGAGCTGGGCAGATGAGAGGTGGCGCTGCTACTTCAGGTGGGTAGACAGGGCGATGGCCTTCGTGGCAGAGACATCTGAGGGAGGATGCGAAAGTGAACGGCAAGTGCCAAGGTCCTGAGGCGGAAAACGCTCGTCAAATGGAAAAGCAGCAAGGGACCAGCGGCTGGAGAGAGGCCAGGCGCTCGCTCCGGCAGCACACACGCTAAAACTGGAGAGGCCAGTGGGGAGTCAGGGGCAGGTCCCGCCGGCCACAAGGACCATGGTGAGGACTCTGGATCTTATTCTGGCAGCGGCTCTGAGGAGGCCGAGAGCAGACATACAGCAGGCAGATGGAAGGGCAAAGAGGAGAGAGCCAAGCGCCAGGGCCAAAGCTGGGACGCCGGGAGCGGGGGCTCGAGGCCCCACCCCCACCCAGCCCACCTGGAGCCTGAGGAGGAAGCTGCTCAGGCGGGCATGTTGAAACACCCTGAGGAATTAGGATTAGTGTTTGGAACACAAGCTGACTGCGGTTGTGGGCTTTCTCCCTTCCCCTTTGTGACACTGCCATGGGAACGCCTGGCCAGCTGGGAAGTCTCAAACCCATTCATGATTCCGGTCAGCCCTGCCAGGCCAGAGAAAGCCACAGGGAGCCCTCCCAGGCTCAGGTGACAGGCGTGTTCCCTCCTGCAGGAAGGTGAGCGGGGCAGGGCTCACGGGATCAGCTCGGGGCCTCCCTCCTGTTTCCACAGGGCTCTAAACAATCACCTATTAGATGTCACCACTCCCTCGGGAAGAAGCTGGCCGCCTCGCCCTGGCCCACCCAGGGGGTCAGAGAGGGTGAAATAAGCACCACGGGGCGGTCACTTCCCGGGGCCTCTTCAACCTGAGACGTGCTGTCTCCTGGTCCACTCTTTGGATGAAGTGAGGCTCAGGAAGGCTTCGCAGCCCACCCACAGTCCCAGCGCTGTGGGGTGCAGAGCCACAGTGACCCCAGGCCCCCCGTGCCCCCGCCACTCAGGGACAGTCACAAACTCCCCATCCATCCCCAGGGCCCTGCTGGAGGGAGGGGGCACCTCACACAGGGCAGGGACAATGAAGTGAACACAGGCTCAGGGCTGGAGTGGGCTGAGGAATGCTCGTAAAAGCAGGCGGCACTGTGGAGGCCAAGGGGGCGGCCATGGGCCCCGGGCGGGAGCCGGCCACGACAGGTTGGGGGAAATCTCAGGGACTCGATTCTCTCAAAACCTTTTATTAAGTACCCACTACACGCCAGGCACTGCTGAAAGCCCCAGGGACATGAGCAGTAAACAAAGCAGACAAATTCCTGCCTTCGAGGAGGTGGTGACCTGGCAGTGGGCAGGAGACAGACAAAACTGGGCAAAGGCATGCCCAAGGCACTCTGGGGAGAAGGAACCGAGGAAGAAGGCGGGCAGTACCCAGGCAAGGAGGCAAGAGGAAAGCCATCGGGGAAGGTCTCAATGGGAGGGTGACAGTGGAGCCAAGAGCTGAGGGTACCTGGGGGAGAGCAATCCAAGTACGAGGAGGAGCAGGCGCACAGGTCCTGAGGTAAGAATGAAGTCTGTGTGGGCAGCAAGACCAGTGTGGCTGGCACGGAGGGAGCAAGGGGCAGAGTGGTGGGAAGGGAGGCTGGAGAGGGAGTCTCACGCCCAAACTCACAAAAGGATCATGGGAAGATGCTGGGAAGCACGAGCATCCCATGTGCACCAGTGGCCACAGCTGCAGCGTTGACAACTGAGCAAAAATGGGAACTCAAATGTGCAACATGGGACTGTCCAACAGCATGGCAAGGGCGGGTGGCCTCTGCTGACAGGGAAAGATGGCCCCACCTGCCTGGAGGAAAAGCAAGGAACACTTTGAAGTTTGGTTTTTTTTTTTTTTTTGCAGAACTGGGGATTGAACTCAGGGGCATTCTACCTCTGAGCTATACCCCCAGCCCTATTTTTTATTCTTTATTTTTTGAAACAGGGTCTAAGTTGCGGAGCGCCTCACTAAGCAGCTGAGGCTGGCCAAGAACCCGGATCCTCCAGTCTCAGCCTCCCAAATGCTGGGATTACAAGTGTGCACCACCACGCCCGGCTTGTTTTTGTTTTCTGTTTTTTTTTTTTTAAAGTAACATATGAGAGTCAGGCATGTTGGTGCATGCTTGTAATCCCAGTACTTGGGAGGCTGAGACAGGAGGATCGTAAGTTCATGGCTAGCCTCAGCTACTTAGTGAGGCCCTCTACAACTTAGTGAAACCCGGTTTCAAAACAAAGAATGAAAAATAGGAAGCCGGGCATGGTGGCGCACGCTTGTAATCCCAGCATTCAGGAGGCTGAGACCACAGGATCCGGGTTCGCGGCCAGCCTCAGCTACCTAGTGAGGCACTCCGCAACTTAGTGAGACTTGGTTTCAAAATAAAGAATAAAAAATAGGGCTGGGGGTGTAGCTCGGAGGTAGAACGCCTCTGAGTTCCATCCCCAGTACCGCAAAAAAAAAAATAGGGCTGGGAAGCCAGGCATGGTGGTGCATGCTTGTAATCTCAGTACTTGGGAGGCTGAGACAGGAGGATCGCAGGTTCACAGTCAGCCTCAGCTACTTAGTAAGTCCCTCCGCAACTTAGTGAGACCATTTCAAAATAAAGAATAAAAAATAGGACTGGGGGTGTAGCTCGGAGGTAGAATGCCCTTGGGTCAATCCCCAGTACCGAAAAAAAAGAAAAAAGAAAAAGACAAGGAATCTGAACCACCAGCTACCTGATTCAAGGCCTGGGCCCGCACTGCCCACCTGAGGCCTTACCAAGTGAAGTCTCCCTGGGTGGTGCAGGGACCCCTGCTGGCAGGGCTCACCCCGGAAGAGCAGCCATTGGCCCTCACACCCTGAGGTTTCAGGGCATGCTTCCCAGTTCCCTGCTGCTTACTGGGAACAGGTAATTACAGAGACCAGTCAGTTTCGTTTTTAGCTTTAAGATATACAATTAGACGTGTGAACCCCAGCAAGGCAGGGCGAGCCCTCCACCTACCACAGCCTCTGTGGCTGTCACAGAGGCAGAATTCAGCTATTTCTGAGCTGTCCTGAAATAGAACAGAGCACCCACCAGGGCGGTGTCTTGGAACATCTAAACTTCCCTGGACTCTCCTGGCCCTGGGAAGGCCAGCCCAGCGACCTCACCCTCTGGCTCATCCCAGGCAGCCATGCCAGACAGGGTGGGGACACCAGGGACCTGCACCCAAATGCCGAGCCAGGCCTCAGTGAGGCACCGCAGAGACTTACTGTAGTGCTCGCTTGGGGTGTGGACACAACGTGAGCAAACCTCCTGGATGAGCCCCAGCCAAGTGGGGGAGACACCAAGGGCAACTGCTGCGGGTCTCTGAGAAAGGGAAGGCCTACAGAACCGACTGGTCTGAGCACAGTGACCAGCGGGACTCAAGCCCGACGTTGGCCAGGTGAAGACCAGGAAGGAGGATGTCCCAGGCAGTGGAAACAGCACAAGAAACATCCAGAAGGAAAGAGGTGGCTTCCAGCAGAGTGGAGAGAAAGCCAGGAGCAGGAGCAGGCTGCCGAGATCCTGGGGAAGCCGCACCTCGGTGTGCCTCAACTTGTCTGTAAAAGGCTGATCTGCCCATTGCGGGGCCGTCGGGTGACTATGGTGCTGTCCAGACGCCTTTCTGCACTGCTCAGCCCGAAGCAGATGCGAGGAATTCTGCCAGCACAGTGCCTGGTGGCCACATCTTCCCAGCACCTGCCCCTCTGTACCAGGAGGCCAGGGAGGGGCTGCTGGCCACACCAGGGCCCCATGAAGATGAGATCTCCTGTCTCTGTCACCACTACTTCTCTCCACAGAACCCAGGACAGAGTGGGCAGAGTAGAGCCTTTGCTCCGAGCTCCAGGGCCTGCTCTGGAACATGCCACCCCCCCCCCTTGTGTGTAGTACTGGGGATTAACTCAGAAGCACTCTACCTCTGAGCTACACCACCAGACCTATTTTATTTTTTATTTAGAAAGAGGGTCTAGCCAGGCATGGTGGCACACGCTTGTAATCCCAGTACTTGTGAGGCTGAGACAGGAGGAACCGTGTTCACGGTCAGCTTCAGCTACTTAGTGAGGCCCTGTTTCAAAATAAAGAATAAAAATTAGGGCTGGGCATGGTGGCGCACGCTTGTAATCCCAGCATTTCGGAGGCTGAGACCGGAGGATCTGGGTTTGCCGCCAGCCTCAGCTACCTAGTGAGGCACTCTGCAATTTAGTGAGACCCTGTTTCAAAATAAATAATAGAAAATAGGGCTGGGGGTATAGCTCGGAGGTAAAATGGGTTCAATCCCCAGTACCGCAAAAAAAAAAAAAAATTAGGGCTGGGAGCCAGGCATGGTGGCGCACACCTGTAATGCCAGTACTTGGGAGGCTGAGACCAGAGGATATGGGTTCTCGGCCAGCCTCAGCTACTTAATGAAGCCTGCCGCAACTTAGTGAGACCCTGCTTCAAAATAAAGAATAAAAAATTAGGGCAGGGGGTGTATCTTGGAGGTAGAATGCCCCCGGATTCAATCTCTAGTACTGCCAAAAAAAAGACTGGGGCCTGGCAGAGGTAGAATGCCCCTGGGTTCAATACCTGGTAACTAATACACACATACACATGGTCTCACTAAGTTGCTGACAGCCTCACTAAGTTGCTCAGGCTGGCCTTGAATCTATGATCCTCCTGTCTCAACCTCCCATGACCTGGGATTACCCCAACTTCATGCTTCCCTTTTGTTAACTGACACTAATGCGAGATTCCTGGGCTTTAAGCTCATTCTGCAAAACACGTGTTTGAGACACGTGACTAGTGGAACTCCACCACAGTCCTATTAGTTGTGTGCCATCATTCCCATTCTACAGGTGAAGAAACTGAGGTCCAGAGGGGCAGGACAGGTCCAAAGTCATGAACACCAGAGCTGATGCTGCCCAAGGCCACCCCTACCCCTTCCCAGTGTCAGCTGCCCTCAAAAGTAAGGCGAGTGGGTGGATGCTCTGAAGGAGGGGAAGGCTGGCCCCAGCTCCCAGCAAGTGAAGGCTACTGAACAGACCTCGAGGGCCACACAGGGTGGCACACCAGGCTGAAGCAAGCCGCTAACCTCAGCTTCCCAGCAGGAGCCACCAAGGTCAGCTCACTGTCACATCACAGCACCTGGCCCGAGCCTGGCAAAACTATTGCCCAGTAACGCAACAGGGTCCCAGAGCCTTGGCAGCCCTGGGTCTCCACCATGCAGGTGGCAAGGGGTCAGAGTTACAGGAGCCACCTCCAGGGCACAGACTGCTGGGGCCAAAGGGCCCATGGGGCCTCTCCCCAGAGTCAGAGCTAAGCTGCAGGCATAGCTGGTCATCCTGTAGGATCAGAGACCCAGCAAATGACACCCTGGGGACTAGGGGTCCCCTGGCCCCTGTGATGGGGCTATGGGACGGGGCTCCAGGGTGACCCTATGGCCTCCCTCAGCACCCACCTTCCCAGGTGTACGTTCTCACAAGTACATCTGTCTCACCACTGCTGCACCCTTGCCACGGGGCCCTGGCCAGCAAGGGGCAGGTGCTCACCCTCACAAGCAAAAGGGGGCCTGGGCCCAGCAGGGTGGGGTTTTCAGACTCGAGAGGGCACAAACATCCACTAGCTTGTTACACACAAAGATTCCCGGGAGGCCTGGCCCAAACTACAGACCACAGAGCAGTGCTTCTCTTTGTGGAGAACCATCCTGTGCATTGTGGGATATTCAGTAGCACCTGCCCATAGCTTGACCCATGGATGACAACCAAAAATGTCTCCACACACTGCCCAGACACCCCCAGGTGAGAGCCACTGCTGCAGGCCTTGGGAGAGTTCCCAAATGATATGGTACAGGCTGCTGGGCACCCAGCCTATCTGTGACACCTGTGAGGGACCCCGGGGACCTCCCAGCCCCAACTGTGTTCCTGGGTTCCTCAGAGGGCCGGTCCCAATTCAGCCCCAACAAGAGGCCACCGGAGGAGTGAGCCCCATCACGTGAGTCCCTGGCCTGCCATCAGCCTGCCCCTCCTGGGCCATGCCCACGACTAGCCGGCCAGATCCCCCGGGCCTTGGCCGGGTTCCTGGAGGAACGAGCGGTCGCAGTGATGCAATCGCAGTTCCCGGCTGATGAAAGCCAGCGGGGCCAGGGGAGCGGGAGTCTAATGAGGAAACAATTTAAATCAACAACACATGCCAGTGCCTTCCCGAAGAGAAGAGTGCACAGCCGCCTGGGGCGGAGCCCACCAGGGACCAGCCAAGGCCTCCATCCAGGGCTGCAGGGCGGAGGAGCCAACGTGGCGGCCCAGCAGCAGCTGGCCTCTGCCAGTCCAGGGCCACGTGCATGGGAAGCAGCTCGTTAAGTTCTGGCACCGCCAGCCCCTCCTCCCACAGTGAGGCAGCAACAAGTTCCTAGAAGCCAAACCACTTGGTTCCTGACACTGGAGTGCTCAGAGCAGCCCCTGCAGCCCAAGCTGCCTTCTTCCATCTCCTGCCAACAAGAGCCCTAGGAATGGTCTGGGGTTGACAGCTGGGCTGGGAGCAGACACTGCCATCAGCAAGTGACCCAAGCAAGCAGAGTGAATACCCTGCTGGGGCTTCGGAAACTCCAAGGTGGACAAGAGGTGAGGTGTCAGCCAGGCCACTCCGGCTTGCTCTGGAAGCATCAAAGTTAAGAGCAAGGATTCTGGAGTCAGACACACCTGGGTCTGAGTCCTGCCGTGCTCTAGCCAAGTAACCTTGAGTGTGATCTTCAAAACCCCAACACAGAGCCAGGCGTGGTGACACGCTTGTAATCCCAGTACTTGGGAGGTGGAGACAGAAGGATCACAGGTTCACAGCCAGCCTCAGCTACTTAGTGAGGCCCTCCGCAACTCAGTGAGACCCTGTTTCAAAACAAAAAATAAAAAATAGGGCTAGAGGTATAGCTCAGAGGTAGATTCCCAAGTTCAATTCCCAGTATGGCAAATAAAAAAACAAGAACAAAACAAAACCACCTCAACACAGGCAGGTGCCAGCTTAGCCACACAGACAAGCAGCTACCCTGCTCCACCTTCTGCTCCTAGAGCCAGGTTATGCAGGTGGCTACAGCTACTGTCCAGGCGAATGCCCTGTGAATGTCATTCTCAATGATGCCAGGGGTCACTTCCTCTTACCCTCACAGCCCAGGAGGACTGCAAGTGAAGGGATCCAAGGTAAATTGCTGGGGTCTAGCTCAGTGGTAGAGCGCTTGCCTAGCGTGCACAACGTCCTGTGTTTAATTCTCAGCACTGCAAGAAAGAGGAAGGAAGGAAGGAAGGAGGAAGGAAGGAAAAAAGGGAGGGAGGGCTAAAATGCTGGCTTTGACCATGTGCTGGTCCAACCCTATGCACCTGAGCAAAGGTGCCCCAACCACCCACTATGGCCTAGCCTGGCTCCTGTTTGCCGGGCCCCTTCTTGAGTACTAGGTGTTTCTGAAGCATTGCCTTCCTGCTTCCACTTCAGAGATGAGGGCACTGACACTCAGGGAGCGCAGGCACTGGCTGCAGGCTGCATAGGAGGTGAGGGTGGTCTGCACTCCCAGTCCCCATCCTGCAGGACCCCTGGAAATCTGCCACGACAGTGGAGCCATTCTCAGGGGACTGCAGCAGCACAAACACCTGGGGGCTGAACCTTCACCACAAGCCTCCACACCAGAGAATGGGCAGCTTTGCTCCCAGGCTCGTGCCAAGGGAGGGACAATCACTGGGTTGGACGGTGGAGTTAGTGGGATATGGCTTGGGTCAAACCTGTCAAGACCTGCTGGTGCTGGGAACCATAGTAAGTCAATCCAGGTTAGAGGGAAAATGCTCCCCAAAAGGCAGCCCTGCAAAGTGCCCGCAACTGGCTTCCCACCTCCTGGGTACCTGCTGTGTCTGTTGTTGCGTCAAGGGCTCTCCCTGCTTGACCTTCTGGAATCCACAGCCCTTCGCCACCGTGTCACAGGCTAGGAACCTGAGGCCACAAGTGGGGAAGTCAAGCCAAGGTCTCCTGGCTAGGAGAGGTCTGTGATCTGATCCCATGGCTGACTGACCCCAGAGCCCCCAAATGGACCCCCACGTCAGGACTGGACCAGGAATGCACACCAAGACGACACAGTGAGCATCGCACTGGGCTGCAGCAGGAACTTCCCCTCCCAGGACTCATGACGCATGATGTTGCCGGCTGCCTCAGGGGACTTCCCTGCCGGTACCCATCAGACTCCCAGCAGGCCCACTCAAGAGGCATGGGGGACAGAGAGACTGAGGCTCAAGGCCAGCCTCTGCCACCCAATGGACACTTAAGTTCTCTAGGCCTCATTTGTCACCCTGTCTGTCTCATGGAGCTGCTACAGGGCCCGGCACAAGCACAGTGGACACCCATGCTGAATGGGGACACGGCCATAACTGCAGAAAGGGACCTCAAGCTCCTCTGAGGCAGATGGTCCAGGACACATGCAAAGCCCCCAACCCAGCGCCCCCTTCCCTGACCCAGGACAGGGGATCGGGTCATTTCCACAGAGCTGGCGCTGGGCCGGGACGTTCAGTGGGGTGGGCTGGCAGGGGGCCCAGGCACATGCAGCTGCTGCTGGCTGACTCACACCTGGGTGGTGTTTGATTCACCAAAGGAGGAAGGGGAGAGAGGAGGAGGGAATTCCCACCCTAGGACCGGGTTCCTCCGATGCCTGGACTGAATCACGGCGACACTTCTTTCCTCTGAACCCACACCTCCATTCAGGCCCATCCTGAGGGCACCCTACACATGCAGGCTTCCTCCTCTGGGTCTGGTCCTACCTACGACGCAAACAGCTCCTGAGGCAGGCCTCCGCTTGCTCACTGCTGCCTCCCCTGTCCCGAGGACAGCGCCTGGCACGCAGTGCCACGTCTGATGGCTAAAGAGAGCCTTGGCACCCTTGCTCTCACAGGGCTGCCCTGGGCCTTCCCAGCTGTCATCAGGCCTTGTTTCTGCAGAGTCCAAGGAGCCAGGGACCATCACCATTGCTGAATCTACCACCTCGGTGCTCCCACTACCACATGGCATTCCCTGTGGCTCCCTGGACTTCTAGGACGACCGTGAGATGATGAGGGACTGTGTGGCCAGAGTCACTTTTCCTCACCCAGCATGGACTCAGATCTGTTTTTCCAGCCATCCTCAGCAGCTCCCAGAGATTCCAACCACACGACTAAGGGGCTCGGGGTCAGGCAGGACCACAAGACCCTGACTCACCAGTCTCCATCTCCTCCTTGGAAACCTGGTTCTCTGAAAATGCATGGGTCAACCCTGGGCCAATCCCTGCCTCTGTCACTCACTCCATACATGTTTATTGAGCACTTACTTACTAAGAGATGAGGAGGAGATACATCTGAACAGGCCAGAATCCAAGTTGGGCATGGTTGGCCACACCATGCTTTAGCCAACACATACGCCTTGGGAACTGCTGCAGCCCAGGGTCAGCCTTCTCTTGACACTCGGGGGGAGCACATCAAAGGCCACTCCCAGACAGACATGGTGGCACACACCTGTAATTCCAGTATTTGGGAGCCTGCGTCAAGAGGATCGCAGGTTCAAGGACAGCCTCATCAAACAGTGACGCTCTCAGCAACCTAGTAAGAGCCTATTTCAAAACAAAAAATAAAATTGGGCTAGGGGTGTGGCTCGGAGGTAGAATGCTCCTGGATTCAATCCCCCGACACACACACAAACAAAAGGCCATGCCTGAGGAGGGTTTGGGTCAGCACAGGTGGGCGGTGAGGCCTCCCTCCTCTGCTCAGCTCAGCACTTCTGAGCCGGATGTCTAATGGTCTCGCCCTGCTCATGAGCCCCAGGCTGGGACTGCAAGTGTCCTGGCCGGAGCAGGGGCCCAGCTCTAATCATAACTGTTTCATTGGGTAAACCTTTGGAAGAGGGAAGAGAAACAACTCAAAAGAGAGGGGGGAGCAAAGTGGACCCTTCTTTTCTGCTCCTAGCCCTAGGTCCCCTGCAGCCATTGCCCTGGATTGACACCAACCACTGCCAGTCTTTCCTGAGCCTGAAATCTGTGCCACAGGCTACCGCGGATGCCTAACAGGCATCATCCCTTTCATCCAAGCACTAAGGAGGAGCTTATTATCCCATTTCACAGATGAGGAAGGCAAGGCTGAGAGTTCTTGCAGTCTGGCAGCCTCAGGAGCCCACGAAGCCTCAGAACTGCCAAGCCCCGCAAGCCCTGCTGGAGTCAACAAGAGACAGGAGAAAAATCCCCAGCCAGAGAAGAATGTTGGCAACTGCCAAAATGAGCAACTGCCTTGTAAACGAGAGTGGTATTCATCAGGTCAGGATGGCTCAGACTGGCCACCAGAAAGGCCCAGAACAGCCCAAGGACCTCCTCCAGGCTTCCAGGCACCCAAAAAGGTACCTGACTTTTTTTTTTTTTTTTTTTTGGCAGTACTGGGGATTGAACCCAGGGGCATTCTACCTCTGAGCTACACCCCCAGTCCTATTTTTTTTATTTTAAAACAGGGTCTATGCCGGGCGTGGTGGCGCACGCTTGTAATCCCAGCATTTAGGAGGCTGAGACCGGAGGATCCGGGTTTGCAGCTAGCCTCAGCTACAAACACTCCGCAACTTAGTGAGACTCAGTTTCAAAATAAAGAATAAAAAACAGGGCTGGGGGTATAGCTCGGAGGTAGAATTCCCCTGAGTTCAATCCCGCAAAAATAAATAAATAAATAAATAAATAAATAAATAAATAAATAAATAAATAAATAGAACAGGGTCTAAGTTGCAGAGGGCCTTACTAAGTAGTTGAGGCTGGCCGCGAACCCGGATCCTCCAGTCTCGGCCTCCCAAGTACTGGGATTACAAGCGTGCACCACCACGCCCGGCTCGGTGCCTGACTTTTGTCTACAGGCTTTGGTGCCTGCCCAGCACCACCCAGAGGTGTGAGGCATCTCAAGATTTATTTATGGCACAGAGATGTGCAGCTTATGGATTTTCAGAGAAAAAATACCCATGGAACCAGCCCCAGAAGCAGAAAACTGCAAGCCCAGAAGCCCCTTCCAGACAAACCCCTACCCCAACAAAGATAAACACCCTGACTTGTACTGACATGCTTTTGAACTTGTATAAACAGCATCATACACGCTTAGGCCTTCTTTGCTCCACGGGGTTTGTGTACCTCGTCCTTCTGTGAAGCAGCATCAAACGATGTCTCGAGGTGTTGTTTTTTTTTTTGCAGTACTGGGGACTGAACCCAGGGGTATTCTACCCTCAAGCTCCAACCCCAGTCCTATTTTTTATTCTTTATTTTGAAACAGCGTCTCACTAAGTTGCCGAGGGCCTCACTAGGCAGCTGAGGCTGGCCCAGAACCTGGATCCTCCGGTCTCAGCCTTCCAAGTACTGGGATTATAAGCATGCGCCACCACATCCAGCTTTGTCTCGAGTTTTGATTTGAATCATTCCATGATGACAGGAGTGGGAAGTCATCCTTCTCAACTGGCACTCACCTGCCCTTCTGCAATCTGCAGCCCCAAAGCAGTCTATGCCATCACTGCCCTTGATAACTTCAAAATACAAACATGACTCTGGTTCAAACCTTCTGAGGCTCCGGCCCCTCAGGATACTGTCCAAGCCCCTCCCCTACTCCGAGCTCCCTCCCAGGCCTCTGGCTCTTCATTCCTGGAGAGCCACCCTAACTCTACCCATCCCCCCACATCACTTCCTGGGGCCAGCCACCATAGCTCTAATTGGATTCGTGTGTCTCTCTTCCTCAGGAGGAATCTTATAGGGACTGCATTCCCAGGGTGCAAACGGGGCCTCAGACACAGAAGGTGTCCAGGAAATTGCCAAAGAGCAACTAGGGGAGTCGGGGCAGAGCACAAAACACAGGTGTGTTGCCCCCCACCCCCCACATCTACAGAGTCCGGTGACTCAGAGAGGAAGTGGTAGGAAGGGAGGGTGCATCACGTGTGAAAAAGACCCAGACTTCTGCCCTCCCCAGCACCACACTGCACATCTCCTCTCTTGGCAAGTTTAGCCGGCCAGAGGCCTGGCTGTGTGCTCGGCAGGTAGCCCTGGTACGGTTTGCAAGAGGTAGCCCTCCTGCTCCACATAAGCACCCTTATTTGATGGAGGAGGAAGCTGAGGCTCTGAGGGCAAAGCACTTAGTGCAGCCACAGAGCAATCCAGCAGCTGCCAAGGTCCAACTGCAGAACCTGAGGGGGCCCAGCCTTCGGAGCACTGCCACCCACAGGGGTTCTGCCCAACTCCAGCCATCGGGCCCTCAGCTGCCTCTCAATCACAGCCTCTGAGCCCATGGTGGTACCCAGCTGCCTGGTGTGTGGGTGAGGGGTGCTCCTGACACAGACTGACACCTCCGGCACCGGGGAGGGGAGGGGCTGAGCTCAGCAGCTGGCGGTGGCCACCACACTGTCCAGCACCAGCACCCACACTGGTACAGAGCCAGGGGGAAAAGTCCCAGGCCAGGACAGCACCAGGCCCCAGGCCCCAGATGCAATGGAAGCCACTCCTGCCCACAAAGGGCCAACAATATGGGGAAGGAGCCAGACACATGGAGGGGGACTACAGTACCCCGAGACTAGGGCCCACAGCAGGTGACAAGGCCAACAAGGCCAGGGAAGACTTCCCAGAGGAGGTCGCCCTTGGGCTGGGCAGGAATCCAGCTAATGGAGAAGTGGAGGGGGCGGGGGACTGAGGAAGCAGCAACTGCAGAGCAAGGCAGGGAAGCCAGAAGGTGAGGGGTGAGAGGAGGGCCACCAAGGGGCCCCGGGCTCTGACCTGTGCCCCTGTCCACCAGCAGGCTGACAGCCAGTGCCCTCCACCTGTTTCTGCCTGCCAGAGCAGTCTCTCGGCGAGCTGTGCAGAGGACAGTCCAGATGGGCAGCCCAAGCTGGTGAGTCAAGACAGCACATGGACCCCTCTGGGCCCAGAGCTCGGACATTAGACTCGGTCCTCGCCTGTTCCCACCCCTGCAGGGGGCAGAGATGAAATCCTAAGAGGGAAGCACCCTCTCCTGGTGGCAACCGTCAGTCCTGGCACACAGGAATGTCGGCTGCCATGGCCCACAGCTGGGACTTAGCCGGGGCGGGGGGTGGGGGGACTGTGGCATACAGCGTGTCCACCACGGGCCAGGAGCCGAGCTGGCCATCTGACAGGCGTTATCTCACGTCCTCCTCTATCCTCCTCCTCCAGAGAACACTGCGAGGCAGGTGCCAGCAGGCCGGCTTCAAGGAGAGCCAGAGGAAGCTGGGATCTCAAGTCCCTCGCCCAAGGTCAGTGGCAGTAAATGGTAAACCAGGGAGGGGTGACGGGAGGGCCAAGGCAGAAGACGCACAGGCAGGCAGCCTACCAGAGCTCCTTCCTCTTCCTTCCTTAGCTACAGGAGCTCAGGGGGCTGCGTGTCACCAGTCAGCCTCTGGGCAGGCTGGGGGTGTAGGGAGTTCTGGACCTACATTCAAGAGCTCTTCCTAGTCCTGGGCACCAAAAGAGGATCCCAGCAAAGGCCAAGAGGTTGCAAGCCCAGCCCTGCAAAGGCCAAGGCGAGGCACAGCAGCCAGTGTGACCTCTGGGGAGGAAGCAGGCCTAGGGCATGGCTGACAGGTTACAGTGCACACCTGGAACCTGGGGGCAGGACTGGGGTCCCCACCAGCCAAAGCACTTGCTGGGAGAGGTGGATAATGAGGAATCATACCCCCCTCCCCACCCATGTTGCCTCTAGGTTTCTTTCTTTCTTGAATTCTACCTCTGAGCCACACCTCCAGCCCTATTTTATTTTTATTTTGAAACAGGATCTTAAGTTGCAACAGCTGGCCTCCAACTTGTGAGCCTTCTGCCTCAGTCTTCCAAATACTAGGATTACAGGCATATAGCACTATGCCCGGCTCTAGGTCTCTTTCTAAGCAAATTCAGTGTCTTTCCCCGACTCAGACCTCTCCACGGCTCCATGGTGAGACAAAGATAGATCTAAACTGGTTGCCACGGTATTGCTGCCCAGTCCCTGACTCCACACGTGGGTCCCAAGGATCCTGAGGTGAGTGGGCAGACTTGCCAACAGCTATCCCAATGCCCACACAGGAGGGTGCCTTGAAAGCGAGACAGGTCTCCCAGGTAATGAACAAGCAGGTTTCAAAGTCACTCAGGGCCTCCCCAGGCAAGCACAGTCCGCAGGCACTCAGCGTGGCTGCTGCTAAGAACCCCTGGCCAGAGCAGCTCCCGGGATGGTGCTCTAAGCAAGGAACAGGCCTCAGGGAGCAGCCTTGGCACCACAGAGCTGGATCACCTTGGGCCAGGGCTGCTGCCGGGCTGGCAGACAGGTGGCAGGAGCTGCCAGGGCGGCACCTGCCAACAATGTGGCCAGCTGGCAGCAAAGGCCAGGTCCAAGGGACAGACACTAAGGCCAGGCACAGGCTGGGAAGCTTCAGGCCTCACCAAGGGCACCAGCAGCAAGACCTGACCTTGAGGGGAGCCAGGAGCGGACCTGGTGAGGTCAGACACAAGCCTTGTTGCCCAGGCTGGCCCTGCCCCACCCCCTCTCCCACCAGCAGAGCTTCTCTCCACAGCTGCACAGGGAAGGCCTTCCCCACGGGCCCAGAGACCAGGCTGGTCCTGGTAAAACAAGGGATGCAGACCATACTGGGGAGCCATGGTATGCTGTATGCTGTGGGGCAGCGGAGCCCTGGGCAGGCAACCCACATGAGGAGGCGACCGCAAAGCCCCTGCCACGCAGCACTGTGTCAGATCTTCCAACTCAAAAGAAACCGAAAGTCAGGATTTTTATAGCACCATATGGGTCAACAAAACCCTGGCTTTATTGGGCCCTGTGCACCCTCTATCCATCTTCCTAGCACCTTCTAAGCACTAGGCATGGGGCCAGGCCTCAGGAGGAGGAGCCCACCTGCCCACTCTGCTGGCCACCCTCTCCAGTCTGTCCCCTTCCCTCCCCTTGCCTGAACCCAGCCAGTTCAGGCCAGCACTGCCCACCAGCCAACTCCAACTCGCACTGGCCTCCTTGCATCTTCTCTGGGAACCAGGAGCCACTGTCCTTGTTGGCAAAGCAGATCAGATCTTTGCTCCTCACAAGGGCAGGAATAGTCCAGTCCGACCACCTTCCATCTCCTTCCCCACACCCCAGCCCTGCCAGCGCCCCGCCTGGACTTCCAGGAGCAAGCACCGGCAGGCACTACTCCAAAGGCTCTTCCCCACCTTCTTCTAGTCAATCCCCCTCGGCCTCTGGGGCTCTCATTAAGCTGCCCTTCCTCGGGGAAGCCCTCTCTATCTCGATGTCATGGCCATCACAAGATGGTGAGCTCCAGGAGGGCAAGGACCGGACCACCTGGGCAGGTGCTCACTCAACCCTTGGTAAGGAGTGGACAGACATCGGAACAGAAATGCCTCCCCAGCCAGTCTGCCAGGGTCCAGTGGGATCCAACAGGACCCATTCTACATTTGCCTGGCTCCAAAGCTTCTGTGATGCCCACCAGGCACACTTCTGCCCGCCTGGGAGCTCACAGGAAAGGGGCTGTCTGGTCCCGCTCACCTCTGGAAGCCCAAGTGGGCATCCTTGGTCAAAGTGGAATAGAGACCCACGAGACCCCCCCTCCCTGGTGCTCTCTGCCCCCTCAGCCCACACTCTAGGCAGGAAGCAGATGCCCTGCCCATCTTAGGGGTTCCCCTGCACCTCTATGCTCCTCCCTGCTCAGCACCTATGGTCAGAACTGAGTACCCATCTCCACCCAGCCTCCCCAGAGCTCCACACCAAGATATCTCTAAGATGGTCTGTCGCCTTTTCAAAGGAGGGAGGGCAGGGGCCTGGGTGAACAGGACAAGCATGTGGCATGTGTGAGGAAAAACCAATCCTGCCTGGCCTCCCCTGGCTGGGCCTGGGCACAGGGCCCACAGCTGCAGAGCTGACCTGTCTAAAGCCTTTCTTCATGCAAAGAATCTCAAATGTTCCTCCAAGGACCCCCATTCTAGTGGGAACAAAACCATGCCCACAAGAGGCAGGCAGCACTGTGTAGTGAACAGCCAGTGCTCTTTCTACAGATTGCCCAAATAAAACCCCACTGAAGGCCGACTGAGGATTCTAAGCTGCCAAAGAAGTCACAGGTGGTGGCTCATGCTTGTAATCCCAGTACTTGGAAGGTTGAAACAGGAGGATCACAGGTTCAAGGCCAGCCTCAGCAACTTAGTGAGGCCCTCCGAAACTTAGTGAGACCCTGTTTCAAAATAAAAAAGAATTAAAATAGGGCTGGGGTGTAGCTTGGAGGTAGAATGCCCCTGGATTCTGTCCCTAGTACCAAAAAAAAAAACTGCCAAAGAAGAAAGGACAAGGGCGAGGGCGCTCCAAGTCCCTGCTTCTCAGACAGCCGGGCACTCCAGTACACAGCAGGAGCCCCCGCAGGAACCTCTCTTCTCCTTCGGGCACAGCCTGCTTCCTTTGTGCAAAGAGGAGTACTGAGGCACAAAGGAAAAGGTCAAGGCCAAAGCAGTCTGCCCGGCTGAGCCATTTGTTATTCCTAGGAAGTGACCCTGGCAAGTCACCGCTCTGTTCCAGGCCTCAGTTTCCCGATCCACTGGCGGAGAAGATGATGTACCCCGCCTTCCTCTCCTCCTTGCTATGAGGTCAGTCAATGCCTCTCTTACACTTTCCTCCCCTGGCACTGCCAGCCTCGTGCATGGGGCAAGCCAAAGACTGGTGCCAGCTGGGAGCAGAGCCCTCCAGGGATGTTTGGGATTCTTCCTGTCTGAAGGCCGCCTAGCACAGGTTTGCTACTTCCTGCTCACAAGACCTGGCTGGGACCTCGGCATCCCTCCCAGCCCTGTCCCCACCCCACCCCACTGGAAGGCCAGGAAAGCCTCCCAGATGCCACTTGGATCTCTCTGCCTGGGAGGACTCCAGACAGGGATGCTGGCAGATGCCCACTGTGCCTCAGTGCTGGTGTGTGCCTGGCCCCAAATTCATGGCGGTAACTTCAGCCCCACTCCTGCCGTGGGGACTCTACCTTGGGCCTCACAAGACCCGATTCAAACCATCCGGTTCTGGACTTTCCTGCACCATCCAATCTACTGAGAGGAAACTTTTTCAAAGGTCTGGGGACGTCACAAGGGCCTGTAGCTGCTTCTCACCCACTGCCACCATGTCAGACGGATTCAGAGCCAGACCTGCTCCAGTTCAAGCTACATCTCGCTATCCTCTGGCCGGGTGGCAGGGCTCAGTCAGCTCAGCTCTCCCGACCCCACTGTCCCCATCCACAAGTGAGGATACCTCCTTGGCTCACGAGGGAGCGATGGGGGCTCAGCTGTTCATGCCCGTGAGGTGCCCGGCAAGTCCCTGGCACAGGAGCAAAAGTGGTTTAAGCGATAATGAGAATGATTTCCCAGTTGCCATTTACCACTCAGTGACCTGTCTAGTATGTGGCTTCCCTCTGGCCTCGGTGCCTCTCCAGACAGCCGAGGATTAATGGGGCCACCATCTGCAAAACAACACAGTGCTAGGCACACAGCAGTTGTGAGGATTAACTATTGTAAGGAGGTGTCGGAAAGATAAGGCTAAGGAACACTCCAACTACCACCTGCTCTACCTGCTCAAACTGGGTCAGGCGGAGCTGCGTACCCAGTTGTTGCCATGGCACCCAACACACAGGGAAACACACTCCAGCTAGGAAGGCGGGCGCTGCAGGGGTGGAGTCTCGGGCTGCTTCACTGACACAGCCCAAGCTGCAACACTAGTCTGAGGCATCTTGGAGGTCCCTGGGGTTGGGGAAATGTGCAACTGGATCTGGGCCCAGGAGCTAACCAGGTCCAGTCACCCCAGTCCCTACCTGACTTGTAAACAATGGGACCTTCGCAGCCTGGAAGGGCCACATGAGGCAGGGCTCCGGGCGCGTTGGGTGTGAGTGGGGAGCAGGAACCCAGAAACCCCCATCTCCTGGCTAGAGCCCAGCAGAGCCAAAGCGGCTCTCATCTGGCTTCAGGTTCCAATGCCCCTGCTCTCTCCAGCCTCACCTGCCCCACAGCAAACAGGTGCCCAGCACCCACGAAGTGCCAGCCTTGGGGAGCCTCAACGTCAGCTCCTCCCTCTTCAGCCCCACTCAGGTTTCATCCGGGATGAGGACTGGGAAAAGCTGTTTAGGCTCAGCTGGGTTCTCGGAATCCAAGGCCCCTTGCCAGGAGGGAAGAAGGGAACAAGAGGTGAAATCCAGACATGTGGGCTAGGACCTGGAACTTTCCAGACTTTCCTGGATGAGAAGGCAGGTTTAGGGCAATGGAAAGGCTGACCAGCAGTGTGACCCTGGCTACAGGGCCTGGGGGGCCAGACAAGACCTCAATGGGATTCCAGACAGTCCCAACCCCATCTCAGGAACACACCCGTTGATGACTCTACAGAAAGGCTGTCCCCCTAAGACCTGGAAGGGCTGGGGTCTGGGTCCCCTCTGCCCAAAGGGACCACAACTGCTGCAACAATTTGCTAGGGCTAGCCAAGGTACAAACATTATCTATTTCCCTAAAACCCACGGGGTAGCTATTACTTCCTATTTTACAAAAGAGGAAACTGAGGCTCACAGGCACAAGAACCACGGTTAAAAGCACATCCTGAGTTTGAGTCTAGAATTTTAGCGTACTGACTCAAGCAAATCACTCTCTAAGCCTCAGTTTTCACCTCTGCAACATGAGGATAATAATCTCATGGGGCCCCCCACCTCTACCTCTGTTTGAGAGGTGACAGTACAGCAGGAAGCATGGCACAATAATTGCTGGCTCTGGTGATCAGAGAAGTTAGGAAACTCACCCAAGGTCACCCAGCCAGTGAGTGGCCAACTCCATACCCCAGCTCTGGGCACAACCTTCTAAAGCTGTGGGCCACTGTGTGGCTGCAGGATCACAAGGTGCCGCCACCCCCACCACAAGGGCAGCTCTTGTCCAAATTCCTCAGATAAGAAGCTCTCAGCAGAACAGAGAACCAGTGCATAGAAAAGGCACCCCGCCCTGTCCACACAGGAGATTCCAAAATCTGGGTTAGGCCTGCTACTCCCCTTTTCCTTTCCTTCCTCTCTGCAGAGCACTCGACCTCCAGATGCATCCAACAGGTCTCCAAAGAGGACAGATTCACTTCACAAACGCCTCTTTCTGGACCTCAGTTTCTCCATCTGTAACACCCCTCTCCATCTCAAACAGTGAAGTAGCTCTTGCTAACTGGGCCCACAGGTCCTGAAGACGAAAAGGCAGGCCAGGAAAGGAGAATAGTGTGCCCCAGGCCCTGGGCCAGGCTCAGCTTCGCTTTCTAGCTACTGAAATGTCTTCACAACTCTGGGAGAGACATATATTAGGCCCAATTTCCAGAAGAGGAAAAGGGAGCCCAAAAAGAGCCAGGATTTGAACCTCCAACTATAGGACTCCAAGGATCTCTCAGGACAGGACTGTGCGACCCCCAGGTGGGCCTGGTCAGCCAGCCAGCAGCAGCCTGGGAGCTCAGTTGAATTCAGCAATAAGCTGGGCAGCTGGACCTGCCAGGATGGGGATCCACACAAAACCAAACCCCAAGCTTCTTTCACAGAGGGCGGCAGCCTCCTGCAAGGGCATTTGCAATGCAAAGCAGCCTAACTCCAGCCAGAGGAGGACAGTCACTCTGAAAGGACCGGGTTGGCAAAATCCAGCCACCACCCTCCAACCAGACTGGGAGTGCCTGCCACCAGCCTTCCTGGCCACTGGGGAGTGCCAGAGAACCTGTGGCTGGCCAGGTCTCTAAATTGTATGACAGCCCCAATGGCCAGCTGGGGTGCAGAGTGGCCTGGAACACCCCTTCCCCATTCACTCCCTCAAGGCACAAATCTCACTGGGCTCCACATGCAAGTCTTCAAAATGGGCCTATTGTGGGCTGCAGGCAGGTCCCCAAAGGGAGGCTGAAAAAACAGACCCCCAGGTAACTGGCTGGTCACCTGCAGACAGGTGCCTGGCACCCTGCCAGCTTGCTCAGGCCCAGTCCTGCCTTGTGCAAGCCTGTCCCAAACATATAATCCCCAGGGCCCTCCCGGCCCCAAGGGGGGGCTTCCGCACTTGCCCAGAGGCTGGGTCTCATCGCCCCCCTCCCCTGTCAGTACCAAAGCTCCAGCTCTTACCGTGATGACAAGCTGACAAAATCCCCGCCATCCAGCAGCCGGACCTTGCAGAAGAGGACCCCGTTCACGAACGGGACGGCAGTCAGCTCCTCCAGGGTGAAAGTGGTTTGGAATTTGAATTTCTTCTTCTTCATCAAGAAAGCCATGGGCGAGTTCCCTGAGTCTGAAGCCCCGAAGGCCAAATAAAAGAGGGGGCCAGAAAGCCCCAGGATGCTTTTCCTACACCACACCCCCTCCTCAAAAACACCAGAGCCGGATCCCGCCCAGATGGTGGCGGAGGCGGCGGAGCGGGCGGGGATCTGAGTCCGGGGCCCCAGGTCAGAACGACCAGTCCAGTTCGCGGGCCGGCTGCCTTCACCCTCGGGAAGCCGGGGCTCGGAGCGGCTGGGAGCGGCCGGGGGCTTCACCGGCATGGAAACAGCAGAGCAAGGCCCAGGAGGCAGGCGCAGGGGTGGCGGGCGGCGCGCGAGCGGCGGCGCGGGCGGGCAGCATCCCGAGCCGCGGGCCCGGCGGACCGGTGAGACTGCGGGCGGCCCCGCCCCCGCCCCGCTGGCGGTGGAGGAGGTGCCCGCGCCGCGCACACGCCCCCGCACCTGGGCCCGGGCGGCCTGCGCAGGTGAGGCCGGAGGAGGGCGGCCGGGGCTCGGGCGGCCTCTCCGGGAGGCGTAGCGGGGCCGCTGCGGGCCGGGGATGTCCGCCCGCGGGCCTCCTCCAGGCGGGTACCCGGCAGCGGGGGCGCCGCCCCCTCCTCGGTCCTGGGACCCGCGCCGCGGGCTCTGGCGGAGCCGAGGCGCCCTCCGGCCCGGCCGGTGGCTTCGCCTCGCCCGCCGCCTCTGCCCAGCCCCCGGGCGAGCAGCAGTGCCGCCTCCTGCGCCCCGGACGCGGCCGCCTGAGCCCGACGCAGCGCGGCGCCGCTCGGAGAATGCCGAGGCCCCGCTCGGCCGCCCGCCGAGCAGCCGCCGCGCGCGGTAGGCGGGGCGGCGGCGGCCCTACTCTCCCGCGATTGGACAGCTTAGCCAGCGGACGCGGGACTCCATTGGCGCACGGCGGTGTGGGGGCGGGACTCACGGGAGGCAGAAGCGGCTGGGGCGCTCGGATTGGTGCGCCGCGCGGCTGGGCCCGCCTCCTCGGCAGGGCTGGGAGAGGGGCCCGGGCTAGGCTGTGGGAGGTCGCGGGGTGGGGAGCCCGGGCTGGCGGGGCCGGGAAGAGAGTGCGAGCAGTAGAAAAGAAACAATGACCGAGAGAAACAGTCTGAAAAGTTAGGCTGGAGCGGCCTCCCAGGGTCCCGCCAGACTTGAACTCGTTGAGCACTAAAGCAGGCCTGGAAGGTAGTGAGTCCCTTTTCTCAGAAAACTGACACCCAGAGAGGTGGCCTAAGACCTAAGCGGCTTTTCCTCTCCAAATCTGTGAACAGAAGTGTCTGTGGAGGCTTTTGCCGCTCAGGCGACTCGGAGCAGTTCCTCACGCAGCCCTGTGACCCAGCTTGTCAATCCAAGCTGTTATCTAAGCCTTTTGTTGTCCTGTAGTTTCTTGGATAGTTATGGCTGGTCTCACTGGCTATATCAACTGCCTGGGGGCAGAGAACACTTCTCGTACCCACTCCCTCCCCACCCCCCCGCACTTCATAGCTGTTCATCCTGTCCCCAAATGTTTAGGGGCACTGCTCTAAGCCAAGCAGGAACCCAGGGGGGAGGCTTGATCCACTTGCCCTCTCCGACTCCTCCAACCTGGGCGGAGAAGCAGACAGGGACACCGGCAGCCACAAAATCTGGTGGATAAGAGCTGTAATAAACCGGGCGCGGTGGCTCACGCCTGTAATCCCAGTATTTGAAAGGCTAAGACAGGAGGATCGCAGGTTCAAGGCCAGCCTCAGCAGTTTGGCAAGACCCTGTTTCAAAATAAGAAAATAAAACAGGGCTAGGGGTGTGCTTTGGAGGTAGAATGCCCCAGGTTCAATCCCCAGTATGCCACCACCATCAAAACAAAACAAAACTGTAATAAACATAGTAGGAGCTGGAGGAACTCAACGGAGGCATCTGGCATATAGGGATAGGAAAGGGATTCAAAAGGGTTCTAGCATAAAGCAGCACAAGCCAGGGCAGGATGCATACCTTGGGTTGGGCATGGCACAAGCAGAGGGTGCTCTGGTATTCACTGGAAGTTTCCAGCACCATTGATAGGTTGCATTGTGGTGATTTGAGAGACGGGGCTGGGAAAGCCCATGGCAGCTGATCTGGCAGAGTCTTGTAGTCCAGGATAAGGAGGGGACCAGAGAGTGACCCAGCCAAGCTCTCTTTTTGTGAAGCTAGCTCTGGCTTTGGGTACTGTTGAGGGGAGAAGATGGGAAACTTGTGGGAGGGGCCTGTTGTAATCCAGGCCAGAGGTGAAACTGCAGACCTCAGCATGCAGAAAATGAGAGTAGGGGGCTGAGAGTCATTCAAGATAGGATTCGAAGCCGGGCATGGTGGTGCAAGCTTGTAATCCCAGCATTTGGGAGGCTTAGACAGGAGGATCCGGGTTCGCGGCCAGCCTCAGCTACTTAGTGAGGCACTCCACAACTTAGTGAGACCCTGTTTCAAAAAAAAATAATAAAAAATAGGGCTGGGGGTATAGCTTGGAGGTAGAATGCCTCTGAGTTCAATCCCCAGTACTGCAAAAAAAAAAAAAAAAAAAAAAAAAAGAAGATAGGATTGGACTGGACTTGGGCCGGAGTCATGTCTGGACATGTGAATGGGGACTCCCATTTCTGATTTTTTCCTGCTGCCCAGCGACATGGGTGGTAACCCATGCAGTTTATACTTTCATTTGTCTCCTCATTTATAAAGTGCAGCCACATTGGAGAAAACAACAATAGGTTCCAGTGCTATTTTGTAGCCCCTTTTACAGGCAGGGAAGTAGAGGGCTAGAGGGCTTAAATCACTTGACCAAGGTCTTGACCCTGCTACCAAGGTCTTGACCCTGCTACCCGTGTTCAGAGTGCTAAGCCGTGCTGCCCACGCAGCACAGGGGACGTGTTCTCAGTAATTCTGGCTGGGCCTGCTCCACAAGGGAACTGCTGGTAGCTACCTGAGCCCAGGAGGGGATTTCAGAGGGAGCCAGCGAAGGATATCCCAAGGCCTGGCTGACTCCTCAGCTGTGACCCTGAATAACCTCAGGCCACTCCAACAGGAAGTAGGGTGGGTCTTGCTGCCAGCCTAAGCTCCATTTATCTCGGCAGCATGAAGGCTGGGAACCCAGGAAGTTTCCCTTCCCTCATTCCCCACATGGTGTCTGGGGAAGGCAGACAGCATGGTCCCAGGACAGAATGGTAGATTTGGGGTGAAACCAGCCAGAGCTAGAATCCTGACTCTGCTATATTTTGACAGTATGGGCTCAGTTTGGAACACTGAGGCTTGGGGGCTGCAAACAGGGAGGAGGTTCAGTATGGTCTGGCTAGGACCACTTGCCCCAGAACCAACAGGGCTGAATTTGAAATCCCACTGACCCGCCATTGACCACTTACGTTCCACAAATTTGGGGTATAGTTTTACAGACACATAGAAATGGAATCTGAAAGACAATCTTAACTTTTCCATCTCTGAGCCACAGGTTTTTTGTTTGTTTGTTTGTTTGTGTGTTTTGGTTTTGGTTTTGCCTGCAAAATGGGAATAAGAATATCAGCCTGTCTAGAATGTTGTGGGGGCTTCTTGAGGCTGTGTCTTGCAAAAGGCTTGGAGGGACAAGGGGATCTGAGCAAGTGGCCGGTGGGGAGCTCCAGTTCAGAATTTCTACACTCTCCCATGTCCCAAATTCCCAAGCATGGCCTGTCCTACCTCCTGAGGCCCTGGCCAGAAAAATAAGGAAGCTGATACCAAACAAGGCCATTTTAGACAAGTGGTCTGGAGAGGAAAACCAGGGGGATGTGAGAGAGACTGGGTTGTGGGTCCTGATTCAGATAAGGAAATCAAAGAAGGCCTCTTGGAGGTGTTACCCAGCTAAGACGCCAAAAAAGGGGAACCCCACTGGGCATGATGTCCCAAACTTGTAATTTCAGTACTTGGGAGGCTGAGACCAGAAGATCTGGGTTCCCAGCCAGCTTCAGCTACTTAGTGAGGTCCTCCACAACTTAGTGAGACCCTGTTTCAAAATAAAGACTAAAAAATAGGACTAGGGGGTGTAGCTCAGAGGTAGAATGCCCCTAGGTTCAATCCCCAATACTACCAAAAAAAAAAAAAAGAGGGGAGAACCTAGCCAGTCACAATGACACACACTTGTGATTCCAGTGCTTTGGAGGCCAAGACAGGAGGAACTAAGCAACTAGCAAGACCCTCAGCAATTTAGAGAGCCCCTGTTTCAAAACTAAAAAGGGCTTAAAGTTGAGCATGGTGATACACGCTTGTAATCCTGGTATTTAGGAGGCTGAAACAGGAGAATCACGGGTTCAAGGACAGCCTCAGCAAGTAATGAGTGAGACTCAGCAACCTAGCAAGACCCTATTTCAAAACAAAAAATAAGCCGGGCATGGTGGCGCACGCTTGTAATCCCAGCATTCGGGAGGCTGAGACCCGAGGATCCAGGTTCGCGGCCAGCCTCAGCTACCTAGTGAGGCATTCTGCAACTTAGTGAGACTCGGTTTCAAAATAAAGAATAAAAACTAGGGCTGGGGGTATAGCTCAGGGGTAGAGTTCAATCCCCAGTACCGGGGAAAAATGCCCCAGAGTTCAATCCCCAGTACCGGGGAAAAAAAATAAATAAATAAAAAGGACTGGGGTTGTAGCTTGGATTAAGAATGTGCCTGGAAGCCAGGTGTGGTGGCGTGGTGTATGCTTGTAATCCCAGTACCTGGGAGGCTGAGACAGGAGGATCCAGGTTTACGGCCAGCCTCAGCTACTTAGAGAGGCCCTTCACAACTTAGTGAGACCCTGTTTCAAAATAAAGATAAGAGCCGGGCGTGGTGGCGCACGCTTGTAATCCCAGCATTCGGGAGGCTGAGACCGGAGGATCCAGGTTCGCGGCCAGCCTCAGCTACCTACTGAGGCACTCCGCAACTTAGTGAGACTTGGTTTCAAAATAAAGAATAAAAAACAGGGCTGGGGGTATAGCTCAGAGGTAGAACGCCCCTGAGTTCAATCCCCAGTACCGCAAAAAAAAAAAAAAAAAGACTGGGGGTGTAGCTCAGAGGTAGAATGCCCCTGGTTTAAATCCTCAGTACCACATAAAAAAAAAAAAAAAAAAAAAAATTTTCCCTGGGTTCAATCCTTAGTACCAAATAAATACATAAATAAATAAGAGAACCTCAAGCGCAGGAAGGAAGCTCTGGGAGCAGAAGTAGGAGGTGACATATTTGGAGGTCTCCAGGTCACTGAAATGGAGTGAGCAGAGGGGGCAGAGAGAGAGAGTTGGGGACAGGCAGGGCCCTACTCGCATGAGCCCTGTGAGCCTAGGAGTTTACATTTTATTTCAAGTCCAAAGGGCACCACTGGAGGACTTTAGCTGAGGGAGTGACAAGATCCAAAATGCAATAGTAAAAGCTCCCTCTGGCTGCTTGCAGAGTGTGGCCTCATTGCCAGGGGCCAGAAGCTGGCAGGCAGGTGAGGAGGCCTTTTCAGCCAGTCCTGCAGGAGACAGACAGTTGGTGGCTCAGATTCGGGCAGGGATAGAGGGATGGAAAGAGAAAGGGGACACATTTCAAAGGCAGCACTGACAGTATTTGCTGAGCAATAATAGTTATGCAAAGTCATGCTCAAAGCTAAGGAGCCCAGGAAGGGCTTAGAGCCTTTGGAGTATGCTCAGTGTTTTGAATTTGGCTGAAGGCCACAAAGTTCTTAAAATCGGGAGATAAGTGAGCTTAAGCACAGGATTAGGCGTGGGGAAGGAGCAGAGGAAATGAAGGAATTTAGTGTGAGCATAGCAGGAGAATGCAGCTGGAGAGAGGGGAGCACCTTAGGGAATCCTCACCCTTATCTGGCTCTGGGCACACCCTGTGATGTCCTTTACTGAGCCCTCTCCCGTTCCAGCAGGAGCTGCATGAGGCTAGGCACCCCACCCTGGGGTCCCCTCGTCCAGCACAAGTCCTGTCCCATGACTGATGCTCTGTAAGTGGAGGCCAAAGGAATGCATGTGTAGGTGCAGAGATGGCACACCATGCACGATGGTACATGTATGTTATCTATGGAGGGATACGTGTATGCATATACGAATGGCTGCATGAGCAGATTGATGAATGACTGGACCTCTACTCCTCAAAATACCAATGTTGAATTATCAATATTCAGTGTGTGAGCCAGGCGTGGTGGCCCATGTTTGTAATCCCAGTACTTGGAAGGCTGAGATAGAAGGATTTGTGGTCAGCTTCAGCTAGTTAGTGAGGCCCTCTACAACTTAAATAAAAATAAAAAATAGGGCTGGGGGTATAGCTCAGAGGTAGAATACCCTGGGTTCAATCCCCAGTACCACAAAAAATTGGATATGTTTATGCATAGAAAAGGTTTTTGAAGCCAGACATGGTGGTACATGCCTGCGATCCCAGTACTTGAGAGGCTAAGACAGGAAGATCACAGGTTCAAAGCCAGCCATAATAAAAATAAAGAGTCCGAAGCTGGGGGTGGTGGTGCACACTTATAATCCCAGTACTTGGGAGGCTGAGACAGGAGGATTGCAGGTTCAAAGCTAGCCTCAGCTACTTAGTGAGGCCCTGTTTCAAAATAAAGGATAAAAAAATACTGTTGGGGTTGTAACTCAGAGGTAGAATGCCCCTGGGTTCAATCCCCAGTACTATAAATAAATGAATAAATAAAATAAAATAGGACTGGGGGTGTAGCTCAGAGGTAGAAGGCCCCTGGGTTCCATCCCCAGTACCACACACACACACACACACACACACACACACACACACACACACACACGAAAATATTCTTGAGCTGGGCGTGGTAGGCACACACCTGCAGTCCCAGTACTTGAAAGGTTGACATAAGTGAATCACGGGTTTGAGGTCAGTGCATGGTAATTTAGCAAGCAAGACCTTGTTTCAAATTTGATTGAACCCCTGGGTTCAATCCCCAGAGTCACAATAAAAAGAAAAGAAGAATACACCCAGAACTATTACCAGAGGCTTCCATCTAAGAAGGTGTTTATTTTTATTTATTTTTATTTTATTTTATTTTATTTTTGCGGTACTGGGGATTGAACTCAGGGGCATTCTACCTCCGAGCTATACCCCCAGCCCTATTTTTTATTCTTTATTTTGAAACCGAGTCTCACTAAGTTGCGGAGTGCCTCACTAGGTAGCTGAGGCTGACCGAGAACCTGGATCCTCCGGTCTCAGCCTCCCGAATGCTGGGATTACAAGCGTGCGCCACCACGCCTGGCCTCTAAGAAGGTGTTTAGAAGAAAATGTTTACTATTTGTTTTTATTTGTGTGTGTGTGTGTGTGTGTGTGTGTGTGTGTGTGTGTGTGTGTGTTGCTGAGGATTGAACTCAGGGGTGTTCTACCTCTGAGCTAAAGCCCCAGCCCTATTTTATTTTGAAATGGTTTCACTAAGTTGCAGATAGCCTCACTAAATTGCTGAGGCTGGCTGAGCACCTGCGATCCTCCTGTCTCAGCCTCCCAAATACTGGGATTACAGGCATGTATCCCAGGAGAATTCTACCTCCAAGATACACCCCCAACCCTATTTTACTTTTTATTTGGAAACAGGATCTCATTAAGTTGCGGAGAGCCTCACTAAATTGCTGAGGCTGGTTGGAACCTGCAGTGCTCTTGTCTCAGCCTCCCAAGTACTGGAATTACAGGTGTGTGCCACCACCCTTGCCTATTATAAGGATATTGTACAAAAACCCTTCCTTGCTTTTATCATTCTCTGGCCAAAACCCAAGTTTCTTTTCTTTTCTTTTTTTTTGTGGTACTGGGGATTGAACCCACGGGCATTCTACCCCTGAGCTACACCCCCAGCCCTATTTTTTTATTCTTTCTTTATTTTTTTTTTCATTACTGGGGATGGAACCGGGGGGGCATTCTACCTCCGAGCTACAGCCCCAGCCCTATTTTTTTTATTCTTTATTTTGAAACAGGGTCTCACTAAGTTGTGGAGGGTCTCACTAAGCAGCTGAGGCTGGCCTCGAACCCGGATCCTCCAGTCTCAGCCTCCCAAATGCTGGGATTACAAGCATGTACCACCACGCTGGCTATTCTTTCTTTCTTTCTTTATTATTATTAATTTTTTTTTTTGCGGTACTGAGGATTGAACTCAGGGGCATTCTACCTCCGAGCTACACCCCCAGCCCTATTTTTTATTCTTTATTTTGAAACAGGGTCTCACTAAGTTGCAGAGGGCCTCACTAAATAGCTGAGGCTGGCTGAGAACCAGGATCCTCTGGCCTCAGCCTCTCAAATGCTGGGATTACAAGCGTGCGCCGTCATGCCCGACTTATTCTTTATTTTGAAGCAGGGTCTCACTAAGTTGCAGAGGGCCTCACAAGTTGCTGAGGTTGGCCGAGAACCTGCGATCCTCCTGTCTCAGCCTCCCAAGTACTGGGATTACAAATATGCACCAGCAGGACCTGGCTGAGCCCCAGGTTCTTAACCTGGTGTTCAGGCCTCTCTGGAGGGAACTGCTCAGTCCCTGTCTCCCCGAGGCCCCTGCTGCCTAAAGGTTCCTGACTCACCCACCTTCTCATCCGGTGACACCTACCCAAAGTCTGGCTCTAGCTCAGGCACTGAACTCCACCCTCCCCATCAGGTACAAGGCCTGCCCCTCGCTCATGCGTGCACAGAGAGTACGAGGGCTTGGCCTCCTCAGCCGGCCGCAGGTTCTCGTCTCCCCAGGGCTCAGAACAATATCTGATCCATTCATTGGAAGAAAGGAGGGGAGAGGAAGGAGAGAAGAAGGAAAGAAAGAAAGAGAAAAAGAGAAACAGAAAAAGGGGAAACCGAGAGGGGGTGGGAAACGTCACTTGCCCGCATCACCCTGAGGACAGCTACACAGCCGGCCC
>PVLC010018459.1:0-32022 GCA_004027655.1 Graphiurus murinus | reverse complement strand
AAAAAAAAAAAAAAAAAAAAAAAAAAAAAAAAAAAAAAACTCATTACTTTGAAAAGAAAATTCCTCCTTTTTATAATTTTAATGGGAATACAATTTGTGGACAGCAAACTTTTGGAAAAGCAAGTATGACTCTGCTTAAGGATCTGCATCTCAAATAGAAACTCAGGGAGAAAATGCAATTGGAAGAGCTATTCAGTGGTAGTGTCCTAATGAGTGGTTCACAAAATCTTACTGCTGAGGAATCTGGAAATGTCCTCATTTACATCTTTCACTTGGTCTAGTTATTAAGCTCTTCCTTTCATTTTTTTTTAAAATATATAGTATCCATCCATATACTTATGTCTTACTAAAGCTAGTCCTGTTCTAGCATCATTTAGAAATGTGACCAAGTCTATCAGGATCCAATTTCCCTACTAGAAATTACTTATGTATCTTGAAAGAAAGTTATTAAAATTATTAACAACCAAAAAGAACATTTAGCATATATGGTTTGCCATATAATTAAATTATGCTCATAAAAATTCAGACTAATTGCAAGTTACAGGAGACTGAAGAATTCTATTCTCTGTGACTGATTTCAGTACATTTAGAAAATGGTATTAGGATGGTCAATCATAGTTTAGCTGTGAAACCCACTTACTGTGCATAATATATTTTTTTTGTGGTACTGGGGATGGAACTTGGGGGTATTCTACCTCCGAGCTACAGCCCCAGCCCTATTTTTTATTCTTTATTTTGAAACAGGGTCTCATTAAGTTGCAGAGGGCCTCACTAAGCAGCTGAGCCTGGCCGCGAACCCAGATCCTCGGGTCTCAGCCTGCCAAATGCTGGAATTACAAGCGTGCACCACCACACCCGGCTCATAAGATATTGAATTGAGAGATTTACAGTTGCTGAGGTATCAGAACAAAATATACTGTAGATTACCCCAAAATAATCTAGTAATTGGCAGTTTTAAAACCCCTTTAATTGTTTAGGATTATACAAAATAGTGATACCAGTGTTTAAGCATATGTTTTTCTGTAGAGGGTCAGATAGTAAATATTTTCAGCTTTGTAGGCTCTAGGGTTACTGTTCAGCTACTCAACTCTCATATACAGGCAGGAAATCAGTCATTGGCAATATGTAAATTAACAGACATAACTACATTTCAATAAATTTATTTGCAAAACAAGCAGTGCTCCACAATTAGTTCTATGCAAGGGTTAATCCTATGGTACCTGAAATGTCATTTGACAGGCATTATTTTGATATGATTGTAGTCCATTTATTTATCAATTGACTGAGCAAATATTTTTGATCTCCCATTCTGCATGAGAGAATGTGTCCAAACTCAAAGCTTGCATTATAAATGGATTTAGATGCTAAGGCACATTTCCCAAAGCATTATCCAATTTAATGTAATTTCTCAGATGAGACACAGAAGTCGTTTTCAAGTTCCAAATGTACATAAAGATGACCTACAAGTAATAGCAATCAGTCTTTTTATTTCTCTTCTGGAAATCTGGATATATATGTTTCAGGATCAATATTCTTACCTATTCCAACAACTAAACCCAGGACCTATCTCTGTTTTATTCGATCATATTTTTATTTTGCTTGTTTTGTGATTTATTTATTGACTTTAATATAATAACAGAAATATGAACTTATACATGTATTTAAACTTAGTTAAATTTCTGCATGATTTCCTCTTAGGAAGCACTATTATGAACTCGATCAAATTTTCAAACTTGACAGACCTTATTGAACCAAGAGCTAGAAGAAAGATACCAGGTGCAACGGAGCCTTGTAATTTTATGAAAACTTCAGATTTATTGGTTTTCTCTGAGAACCCTCCTTCCTTAAAAGTTGCTGTTATGCTCTCATCTTGCCATTCAAATTGTGAATGTAAACAGATTCAGATAAAACCATTGTAAGGGTCAAGATGAGGGAAGGAATACTGGCCTTCAACTCTATTTCAGAATCCCTTATCACTAATAACTATGAACAAAGAGATAACAGCCTTGAGGGAGTCAAAACCAGAAGCCTCTCCTGTGTCCTTGTGAACAATTTTCTCTTATTTTAAAGATAACTTTGTAGCTATGATTGTGTGTAGGTTTATTTGATTGTGTAGATGCTGTATATTGTCATTATCTTGGTGACAAAAAAATTCCATTTTATTCCTATCTTGTGCCTAATTGATCTATTGTCCTCAGGCAAATTGTTGTATATGGATAGCAAATTTTCAGTTCATCATATTGTTTTGTTGTGGCTATAGCTTTGATTTTCCAGGGGTAATCTTTCTACCCACAGTTTGTGAAAAAAGTAGTCATATCCATGAGCTACTGATTTTAAGCTTGTCATCTAAATGTATCTGTCTTCGTCACTGGGCATAGAGAGCAGGGTCATTCTAAGAGAAAAAAAATGGTATGTCTTCTCTAGCGAAGAAAGTAATTAATTTCCCACCAGGATTTCCTGTCAGGTATGAATAAGAACAGGACTAACACATGAGAAAAGAAAACTTCACAATAATGGTTCTTTATTTTATAAATAACCCACTCTTAGGCTTTGGTGTTTCATGGTGGTTTTCTTTAAATTGTATTTCATATATTTATAAAAAAATTCAATATACAAAATACATATTAAAGTAAATAATAAAGTCTTTGGGTATCTATAATATTAACAATTAAGCTTAAAACAAAAAATGCCCTATAAGCCAACAGAAGAAAAAAAAATGCTACTGCATTACACTGGAAAATAAATTTCACCATTATAGTTTATTTCTCTGAAAAGTAAAGCAAATGCTAAATTCATTTAAAATAAATTATGTAGCCACATTCTAAATGTCGTTTCTTACAGAGGCATAAATTTTAATTGTTATTGATACCATATGAACCAATAATTAGAAGTTGTTTAGGAAAAATCCCCAAAATGGTTGTAACTATGTTCATATAATACTGCAAATAGCCTTCTAATTGCACAGCTTACATTGAGGTTAATTGTGGTGCAGACATTGGCTTAACTATTCTACTGTGAAGTTGACACCTATGGTAAACATTGAATGGTTCAAGATTGTTACTTAATATTCCCCATAAAATAAAAATAACTCAATACATGTTAATTAAATGTTTCTTTAGTATATTAGGATTCATTGTCATCAAGAAAGTTTCCTTTTTTATCTTAATATAATTATTAATTTTTCCATAATGAGAAAACATCGGGCACTTAAAGAAAAAACTGTAGCATATTCAAGAGATATCTATTTCTTTTTTTTATATTGGAGATTAAACCCCAGGTCTTGCACATATAAAACATGTGCTCTACAACTGAACTAAATCTCCAGAACTTTTAAAATTTTATTTTGTGAAAGTCTTGCAAAGTTGCTAAGGATGGCCTCAAACTTGTAATCCTTTATTATTACTGGTGCATTGTAATAATATATCTTAATGTGATATACCTGGTAGAGGTATACATGCACAAAGCACTCATTTAACCTTTCCTCAATTCCCACCCCATTTACTCTTGGCTTAGTGATTGACTTTGATTTGTTTGTGAATGTACATCATGTGCATTAAGGTGTTTCCCTCCCTCCCACACACCGCCTTCAGTTAGGTCACCTTCTTTGCTCCTCTAAGATTTCTCCTTTGTCTAGAGTCCCTCCTATGACTCACTTTTTTTTTTTTTTTTAAATTAGGGAGAACATACGACTTTTTACTTTTTGTGACTGACTAACCTCACTTAACATAATGTTTTCCAGTTCTATCCATTTCTCAGCAAATGACGTGATTTTGTAAAATTCCATTGTGTACATATCCCATAGTTTTGTAATCCACTAGTTTGTTGATGGATATCTTGGCTGCTTCCATAGCTTGGCAATTGTGAATTGTGCGGCTATAAACAGATACGCATGCATTAGTCTGATAGTTTGGTTTCCATTATTTGGGTAGATATCCAGAAGTGGTATTGCTGAATCATATGGTAAGTTCATTCCCATTCATCTGAGTGTCTTCCATACTGTATCTGGTAAAAGGCATGAGCCACTGTGAAGACTGATGACCTCCCTAGGTGTATAAGACCCCATATAGCAAAATTATTTACATCTATGTTATATATAATATTATTTGTGTGTATAATAAATATATATGAGCAAATTAATATATTAAATAGCAAATTTATAAAATATATAGTAAAATTACAAATTATAGCAAAATTATGAAAATGCTACTTCTCTAAACTTCGTTGATAGAAATACAAATAAACAGTTGAGAATGTCCCTTCAGACTGCTTTTATTCCCACTCAAATAACTCAGCATTCAGTACTTTCATAATTTCACGTAGACTACAGGTTACCACAAATAATTTCCTGTGATAAGTGCATGTGAGTAAAAGGAAAGTTGTCAGAAAGAAGAAAAATTCTGATGAAGCATGCATGGTGGAACAATAAATAATTCACATGATTAAGTCAAATAAGTGAAAAATAATCATTGATTATTTTATATTAGGTCAAAGATTTAAATTTGAATGTAGCATACTGATTAATTTCCATAATGCATATATGTATGCAGTTTACATATATTTCTATAAGTTGATGAGTTTAAATTCTGTGTTCTTTCATTCACAGCCAGAATTCTAAATAAACTAACAAGATTAAATATGTAAATTCATTTAGTTTCTTCTACATATACTTTTCAACTACCTTCTGAAACAAATTGTTTATGAGATTTAATAAACTAATACTTAACTTATTTAATCATGTAGTATAGCAATTAATATTTTCATAATGGCAAGTACACTCATGTGGGGGGGGCATGCCTGTATACTTTAATCTTTACGGGGTGTAAGAACAACTTCTTTACCTTTACTGACAAGGATTAAATTTGTTCTGTAGGATTAACCAGGAAGAATCTTTAGTGAAATTTTTTGCTCCTTTATGGCTATAAAGGGGTCATTATGATTTTTTACAACCTCCCAGTTGTCAAAATTATACAGCAAAAGCTGACTACATAGGACTCTAACAAAGCCACCTTAGGAACTAACAGGTGCAGTACACTGAACATAGTTTAGTAGTTAAATGCAACCCTACAAAAACTGTTTAAACCTTAGATGCACTTTATTCTTTGTGAAAATGCTTTAAAAGAAATCTGCCCTGCTAGTTTCCTTGAAATTTCTCTAGCCTAAAATGCTGAATTTATTAAGTGATAACTTATAATTGATTATTGGACTTTCTTTACAAGATTTCATAACTTAAAATTGATCATTGGATTTTCTTTACAAAACTTGATATTTTTCTATTAATGTAAAGCTGAGAATAGGAATACAAAAACATAATTATTATGTAGTTTCTTATAGGTAGTAGTAAAGACTTTGTTGTGCTTTAAGAGAATTCAAGAAACCAGACAGAAGGGAAACCAGCTCAAACACCATAATAATAATTCAGCAGAGAGATGAAGTTGGCCTATATCAGTGAATTGGCAAGCAGAAGTTCACTTCTGGGCATATTGTGAAGGAGAGTCAATGGCATTTATTCTTGGAGCCAGAGGAGAGAAGGGGAAACAGGGAAAGGTGGCCTGACTTGCCTGAGTGGGTAGAATGTAGTTAAATGAATTTTAAGATGAATATTATATTATCAAGTGAATAATATATTATCAATCAAGTAGGCAGTTAGATGTATGTTTCTAAAATTAAGGAGAGAGGTCTGGCCTATCCATCTGAACTTTGTAGTTACCACCCTTGAAGTCAAATATAATAAATCAAAGACAATCTCTGTGTATATTATGCTACCTGCTGTATAAAAGTAGAGATGTATAAATATATCTACTTGTATATTGATAAAAATTTCTCAAAATTTATATAAGAATAAAATAATAGCCTGCAACTTGTTTTGGGTATAAAACTGGAAGATGGAAAGGAAGGATCTGGAAGGAGATATTGTACTGTATAACTTTTTAAACTTAATAAAATGATTCTGATATATGACTCAATGTTTCATTAATTATAAATATTAAAATGAAAATAATGGAAATTAAAATTAAGGATATGTAAGAACTTAAAGGACAAATTTCAGAATCCAAAATGGATAAAGAAAAATAAAGCATTTATTGAATGTTTATAACCTTATTTAGAGGTTTATACTTAAAATTGTTTTATATATACTAAGTGAATGATTGTTAATTAAGTTTTCATAATGTATAATGATTCCTCAATTGATTCTTATATGATCATAATAATTTTAATTGGGTCACACCAAATTGATTTTAATAACAGCATTTGTTTAGACTTTTATAGTAATAAGTCATAAAAATCCAAATAAAAATTTTTTAGAGAAGTGAAAAAAATATCTTTAGTTTAGCTAAATGATTTCAGACAGAGTTAAGCTCTACTGCTCCAAAATTCATTAAACATGTTTTTTTTTCTACTTCTTGTTCTCCTCCTCTACCTCCTCCTCTTCTTCCTCCTCTTCTTCTTTTCAGATTACTTTTCTTGGTTTCTAAGAGCTCTTTCCTCTCTGCAGGTATTGGCAATACCTCCAGTACTCCATGATTGTTGGTGTGTTAATCAGCTTTTAATTGCTATGATAAAAATATCTGATGAGAACAAAGTAGAAGACAAAAGGTTTATTTGGCTCATAGTTTCAGAAGTTCAGTCAATGGTCAGCTGACTCCAGAGCAGAAATATGGAAGAAGGGCATGGTGGAGGAAAGTTGTTCAGCTCATGGCAGAGCAGAAGGAACCAGGAACAGAAAAAGTCCTCAAGGAAACACCCTTAGTAACTCACCTACTCAAATCATGCCCCACCTCTGAACCTTGCTGCATTGGAGACCAGGCTCTCAACACACAAGTTTTAGGAGAGACACTATATCTAAAACTCCAAACCATAACAATATTTATGAACTAAAAAAGCAAGCATCTTCTTCTATATGGTTATTACAAAATTTTCATGGAGAAGTCATTATATCTAGCATTGAGCAAGTGTCTTTGTTCTGAAATACCATGTACTCTGTTTCAAAAAGAATTCTATTCAAAGACTGAGAGAAGAAAATGTTCCCAAAGTGTGAGTGTAATTGGGGGGAGGGGGCAAAGAGAAACAACAGAACTGATGATCACTAGAGTTGCTGTAGTTGTCATCTATGATCCAGTCTCTACCAATACTCACTTAATAAAGTGATATACATAATTCCATTATGGCGATGCAATGTTCAACTTTCCTAAGATTAATTATTTTCCTTCTAGACTTACTTCTTCACATATTTTCCCAGAATTCCAAGTCTAACAGTGGGGAAAGGATAAAGCATTGAAAGCCAAGCTACTAGATATATATTTTATTTCCTAGCTTGTTGGATACAAAAAAGAGTTTATAAGCAAGGAGATACGACCACTTGAATTTTGAAATTGATTTTTCTGATAAAACTGAATAGTATGGGTGAAAAATAGAGAAATCAAAAAGGGCTTGGTACTAGGAATTGTGAGGCAGTAAATCCAGGCTTAAGGATATAGTAGTAGAAATGAAAATGAATAACTTTTCTTTCTCCTTGGAAGAAAAACATAACCATACATGGATTCAAATGTTGCCAATTTAAATCTGTTCACATAACCTTCTTAAGTGGAATGAAACTGATTTCATTTCTAAAAGCTAAAGGCAATATGCTCATATTTGCAACAATCACCATAACAAAATATTATTCCAGTGGAGCCATGCTTTTAAGAATGACTCATACATTCCTTCTATAATGGATACTGCCCCTTTAAGTAGCAGAAACAGCTTTAGAGGATAATAGTTATTATTATGATTGTCACTCTATCCCAGAGCTGCTATTCTGTATTTTGTTACTTATAGTCATAAATAGCACTTTCAGCATGAGGATTCTATTTATCTCAAGCCAGATTGGCAAAACCCTGATGGGTAGGAAAAGAATGATATCTGAGAGATACAAATGGAGATAGATGAGTGTGTGTGTGTGTGTGTGTGTGTGTGTGTGTGTGTGTGTGTGTGTGTGTGTAGAGAGAGAGAGAGAGAGAGAGAGAGAGAGAGAGAGAGCTTTATGTCAAGAAAAGTAAAAAATAGAATGGAAAAGATCTATTAAATCTATTCTAAAGTATCTCTCTTACAATAACCTCTTAAAAACCAATGAAATGACAATATCCTTTTATTGGTTTATTAGAGCCACATGTCAAAACAGACACTACATTGTGTCATAGCACCCTGATATCACATATTTGAAATAATTTCTTTTAGTGGTTGTCAATAATGCTTTTCATAACATATAGCTGACTGTAGGATTAGGCACTGCTGAGGTTGAGAATGCACTGCTCTCAAATATGGCAGATTGGCATTTGAGAAAATACCAGAAGCAATGAGGTCACTTTGTGACCTTTTTCTGCTCTTCTTCCCTGAAACAGGTCAAAAAAGCTAGACAAGAAAGTTCTGACCTTCCCTGAAGCAGGTCATGAAATCTTCATGTGAGAAGTGCCAAACCCAGACAGGAGAGAAACATTCTTATCTCCAAAGCCACAGGGACACAGACAAAAATATGAACAGGCCTTGCTAATTTTCCCAAAATTTATTCCCATTAGATCACATCCATTTATCCTTCAATCATACTTTTCCAAAATGATCTGCTTTTTCAGAAGGCATGAAAATATAGAAGTTTACCTGTTTCTTTGGGTCTTTGTTTCTGAAGACTTCAATGCTATATGTGCTTTTCCTTGATTAATCTATATTTTATTATAGGGGCTTCATCTTTGAACCCAAGATGGGAGGAAGAAAATAATTTCCCCTATAGTACCATTTAATTAATCTGAAATTACAAACCTGGACTTGAGTGGTGTGTGTGTGTGTGTGTGTGTGTGTGTGTGTGTGTGTGTGTGTGTGTGTATCCTATTAGACTATTGAATAAGAAAATTCAAAAGGCAGCCGGGCGTGGTGGCACACGCTTGTAATCCCAGCATTCGGGAGGCTGAGACCGGAGGATCCGGGTTCGCGGCCAGCCTCAGCTACCTAGTGAGGCACTCCACAACTTAGTGAGACCCGGTTTCAAAATAAAGAATAAAAAATAGGGCTGGACGTATAGCTCAGAGGTAGAACGCCCCCGAGTTCAATCCCCAGTACCGCAAAAAAAAAAAAAAAAAAAAAAAAGAAAGAAAGAAAGAAAAAAAGAAATTTCAAAAGGCTTATGATTTGTTTTTTGAGCACTTTGTACTTGTTTTGGCCACAACCAGACATCTAATTTCCTTGAGCTGCTTAAATCTTCTGTCCCATAGTCCATCCCTACTTACAAAAAATATATCAGGATATCCCATCAATAAAAAGTATCATAAAGTATCATGCTAAGTATTTTAGAAATTCGAAATCGCATAATGTAAAGGCTTATTTTCCTTAAAACTAAGTAAGCCATTGGATTAACTAAGTATAGTCTTTAATTCTTAGTTTGTCATAAAATGGTCAAGGTAAAATATCTGGGCTTTTTATTTAAGTTTCATACATTATGTTGGATGATATATTAAGAACTCGGCATCAATATAGTATTGATACAATTATTTCAAAAAATGGAGAATATTACAATGCGAGTATTTTTTTTCTAATTAAAGGATATTTTTGCCACTGTGTAATAGAGTGAACAAAACACATATGCTCTCCAGGAAAGAAATAATACAAGTGCTAGAAAGTACTGATTATAGGTTGATCTAAGAAGTATATTTAGTGAATTGAAAAATAAAATTCTTCTGGCTAAAAGAAATTACAGATGAGAGATATTACATAATTAACAATGAGAAGTAAACAGACTATAGAATGCTGTGGAAGGAGCTATTCCTTAGAAGTAGGGTGGGGATTGCTGAGGTGGGCTTCAAAGTAAAACAATCTTGTGGGAACCTCTGTGGTACATTACTAGGTATATTATTTTGGTCAAGTTTAGTAATCTGAGTCTCCATCTCTGGAGAATAAAAAGATATCAGAGAAATTTTTTAACACACATAAATGTAAGAAAAGTGCTAAACACAATGTCCAGACCATTGCAATACCTCTCGGAGGGTTTATTTTCTTCCTGTATAAAAGGGAAGTAATGGAACAGGATATTCAAAGAGTCATAAGTAACTGACATACAGATTATAAAAATAAAATGCTTTCAAGTTTGAAATGCCTGATTTTTTTTCAAAAGCTCTCAGAGAAGAATTATAAGGCTTAGGTTTAGGTTATAACCTCTAATATAACACCAGGCTGATGTTTGGATTGAGCAACAATGTAAACTTTCTTCAGTTTTTATAACCCTAAAAAAAAAAAAAGAGTAGTGGCTAACTTAATTACAAAATCCTTTCCATTTTTAATAAAGTTGATTAGGTTAGTATTGCCATGTGTCTTGGTTTCACTAAAATTAGTGATTAGAAATTATTCTCTTGTTTGAAAAAACTAACAATTAGAAAATAATGTTGGTTTGGTCAAAATTAATGAATTCTGTATTTAGTATCTCTTCAGGCAATTTAACTTAGCACTGATATGTTACAAAAACAGATTTGGATTCTACTTATGAATTTTCAGTTTTAACTAATTTATCTTCTCTACTTTTTTTCTACTCTAAAAATTTTTAATTCTTCCCTTTGTAAGACTGGTTTTTGCCTTGAATGAGTTTTAAAGATTATTTTTAAAATTAATTTTAGTAACTATTATTAGTGTATTTACAATTTCTACCTCTTATTAAAATAATATGTTTATCATTATGGTCACACTGAAACTAATTAATAAAGAACTGTAAGTCAATGAATTTTTAGGTATCATTAAGAAAAATTTTTTTTCACAGAAGTGTGAATCTTATAACATGTACTCATGAGTGTGTGCCCAAGGTATGAATGAATATAGAAGATACACTGCAGAGATAAATGTCTCAACTTTCTTTGACCCCAGAGCAAAATAAACGAGAGTAATAAAGTTTAGCCCTTTGAGTTTTGCCTTGTTATCAAATGTTCCCCAAATCATGAAGCCAATAAAAATGAAATAGTCTGTCAGGGGAAAAAAACAACAAAAATGTCATTTCCACCCCTCAGGCATTTTTAAGAAAACTTCAATTCTAGATGTATGAATGAAATTATTTTCAAAAATCAGAAAATTTTATCAGCTCAGAAAAACATGATTGCCATTGGCAGAAAATTAGACCTTCATCCCAAGAAAAGTAGTACTGTGTCACTTCATGATGTTTGTTTTTGTTGTTTTGTCACTGTAAAGTGAGAAAAAAATGGACTTTGATTCTCATGCTTCAGTTTGTTTTCATTTAATCATAGCCATATAATGAAACATTAAAAATGAAAAAGAAAGGAAGAAAGATTGAAGTAATTCTCTTTAGAACTCAGCGTTTTCCCCTCACCAGATAGAAAACCATTGCTGAAGAGACTTCAACACTTGCTTTGATATGTTGCAGAGACCAAGTGAATACAGGAAAGAATGAGTGCCATAGCCCAGGACCTACTGCCATGCTAAACGGCTAGAATGGCCTTGGGGAGTGATCTCTCTCTTTTTGCTGTCTTTCCTTCATTATCCTATAGACTGCCTCTGAAATAATTTTAGTAACTATTTCACAAGATACTTGATTCCTTTGGGCCTCTATCCTTTTGTCACAATTATCTCATGTTTTTTGATCCTGTTCCCTGGCTGCCCAATGTTCAGTTAGAAGCTTCTTGTTATCTCCCACTTACTCCTGCTCATATTTTCATATGACCTTTTTCCTAACGCTGCTCAATTTTCTGTCTTCATACTAGGAGAAAACAGAATTCTTTCAACTTCCTGTTCTGCCTCACATTTTCTCCTAGTTTTTATGAATGTGCTTCTGCCACATCCCGTCATCATAGCCAATGGCCTTGTACTCACAGCATGGCTTATTCCATTCTTGTCTCCTATAGCATTTACTTCATCATCAAAGCCATCATTTCTTATCATCTTCATCCATTCCCCCAGTCTTTGTTGTTTACCTGCTCCAGTTTTAGAATATCCCTTTTCACTTGGATTTTTCCACTGGCTTCTCCTCATTTTTTAATTTATTAACTACCTTTTCTATTTGTATTTCTCTACTTTCTCTTTAGATTAAAATCCTAAGTGTAGTTCTCCTCAAACACATAATTTCTGTCTTGCTTCACTGTTTCTTTAAAAACTTCCTCCATATCCCCAAATCCTATGCAAAGGCCATGTCTTTTACAAATACAATTTTATTGGTGCATTGTAATTATACATCATAGTGAAGTTCAATAAAATACAAACATATGTGCACACCACACTTGCTGTCATTCCCTCCAGATCCCACCCTATTCCCTTCTCCAGGTACGTGTTAGTGAGATTGGTAGTAGTACCTTCATATGTGGACATAACATAATGTGAACAATTTCCTTCATCAGTTCTCCTTTTTCTCCTCCTCATCTCCATCTCCCAGTTCCTTTTCACTATTCTGCTGATCTCTTTCCTCATTTATCTGATTTATTTTGTTTCCTATTTTCTCTCTAACTTCCACATACTAGAGAAAACATACAATCTTGACTTTCTGCAACTGGCTGATCTTACTTAGCATAATATTCTCTAGTTCAATCCATTTTTCTGCAGATGACATAAATTTGTTCTCCTTACACTGTGTGTATATCCTCACTGTGTAACCCAGCTTTACTGCTCCTTGATATCTTTCCAAAAGAATTAAAGTCAGAACACTATAGTGCTGCATGTATATCCATGTTTTTATAGCTACATAACTCACAATAGCTAAACTATGGAGCCAAGTTAGGTGTCTGTCAAAAAATGAATCTACAAAGATCATGCTTTTATTTATTGCTATGATTGACTTGTAAATTTATTTATTTATTTATTTTTTATTTATTAGTGTGTGTGTGTGTGTGTGTGTGTGTGTGTGTGTGTGTGTGTGTGTGATACTGGAGATGGAGTCCAGGGGCATTCTACCTTGAGCTATACCTCCAACCCTATTTTATTCTTTATTTTGAAACAGCGTCTCACTAAGTTGTGGAAGGCCTCAATAAGTAGCTAAGGCTGGCTGCGAACCTGCAATCCTCCTGTCTCAGCCTCCCAAGTACTGAGATTATAAGTGTGTGCCACCATGTAAATTTATATATTTAATTCTAGTTTCTATTCTGATACCAACTGCCAATTTTTCAAATGCAACCTCAGTAACTACAAATTCATACCTTTTCTGTAACTTCTATTTTTATATGTGTTGCCTTCCCACTACTCCTACTCCTTTTATACCTAATAACCTACTCCAAGGACCAGAGCTGCTATTCCATCATTCTTTTCTCTTGGCCCCTACATCCAATAAATAACTTAGTCTGGAAATTCTGTGGTACTATTTTCCCCATCATCTGGAGATCATGGGATATTTAAGAGAACTAAATAAAATGAAATGAGTTATGTAATTTAATTTGCAATTCCTCCATGCTCAGTAGTATCTTTCTCATCCTTCTATTTTCTGAGTTTCTCCCAAATTGAATGCAATTATACATTATAATTACATATTTATTACATTATAATTAATTGTAATAAAATCACAAGTAAGACAATAACTTATAAATCTAGATCCCTTAATTTGAATTTGGTTTTCTAATGTTAAGAGATTTTACTATGCATTTTAGGTTGAATTGTCTAATCACATCTTTCAATTGATCATAAATATTGCTAAATAAAAAAATCTTGCTTCATAGCAATGCAGAAAGTTCACACAATTAAAAATATACTTACTTGCTTTGTTGTTATATAAAGATTTTATAGCTAAAATTCTCAGTAGTGGCTAGTACAATGTAAATCTCCATTTAAATTCACTTCAGAATTCTGTTCTAGCATGTCAGTGCTCTGATGCTGAGTGCTAAAGAAACGTGTTAAGTCGTCACTGTTCATCTTTCCTGGAATTTGCTCAGTGACACAAAGCGAAAGTTTATATAATTGAACTGAATAAAAGAATTATGCAAAAAGTGCTCCGTTTTATTAAATTCCCAGATATTTCTTAGGTGAGATGACTGATCCAATATAATTATGGGTAGAGGATACACATTGATTTGCTACAGACTTTCAATCCAAAAAGCATATTATCTTTTTACCCTAATCAAGAATATTTTCAGGCATCTACCTTAGAGAATAGTAAAAGAGTTCACATATTTAAAAAATTAGGTGGTACTAAATTAATATGATGGCAATTTCTCCCATTCTGGTCTAATTATTCTGTATTTTCTGCTTGCTAATGCCGCTTTGAACCGTAATATAAAATGTGTTTTCTTGCAAATTTTGATTTCTTTTTATTTCCTTCCTCCATTTACCTAAAAGTGGAGTTTCATGAGCTATGTAGTATACCTGGTGTTGAACTATTAGCTTGAAATGCAAGGATCTTATAGTATATTGTTAATATTTGTAACTTATTTTGTGCATGAAATTTTCCTAGACCTATTCTAGGGTAATTGATTTCTCATATTATGTTACATGCAGTGTCTTACCATTCTCAATTTGGTGTCTGATTTTTCTGAAAAATCTCCCATTTCTTTCCATATGATTTATTTCTACTATTCCTGTGGCCACTGTAATCATTGATTCTTTTTTTGTTTCTGTCTCTATAAAAGAAAATTTTTCTCAGCCCTCTGGATGAGAACTTAGATTGTATTAGATATCTTACCTAATCACAAGCCCTGCTAAACATCACTGTTACAAAATGGTAAATCAAAGAACAACCACCCACAATTACCTGGTGCAAGTCACTATAAAATATATACTCATTTCAAGTACCTATGACTGGCAAAGATAATGCAGCAGCCTTATGAGTAAGGACCCTCAGTGCCAAAGCAATAATCCTACAGGATTGTTGCATGGACATTCTAATATAACTTAGAAGGAAATCCCTTTCAGTAGAATCAATAAGACTCATAACCCTTACCTGATCTGTACCTGTAAGAGACAAATTCAGTAATTATTTGAAAATTGCATTCACTGAACAGTTTCCCTCTTCGGATTGACATATGAACTCTGAGATTTAAGTAGTCAATTATTTTTTTGTGTTTATAATGTACCATCTAGGCTAGATAAAATTTAGCAGGCTTCTTCTTTTGCTTGCTAATGCTATTACTATTATACAGAATGGGATGCATTGGTAAGGTTGATTATTTTTATTGATCTAATGAATGCACAATTAGTTTTCTATATTGAAGTGCACTCAGATTTCAAATACAACCTATTTACATATATATTAATTCCACATATACTTGATTTAAAAATTAGGTCAAAATTTATATGCAGGCATTTAATATAATTTTTTAAATTATTTTTGAATGTTAACCATTTAATTCTGACCCAGTTGGCCTACTTTCCTCTTTAGTCAAAAGTAAAAAGTTTTGTCTATAGTATCTTATATATTGCTTGCTATATTATAAACAGAGAGAAAGAAATGATTGAGACTTTTTTTCTAGTTTAATTTTATATCATTCCAGTACTAAGCAGCTAGGATATTTTCCAGGTTTTCCCACATTTCTCAGAAATTCATACCTGTCAAATGTAACATTTGATCTTTAATTCCTTGAGGCTATTTAGTACTGACATATGTGATAACCGACTATCTAGTTTCTCAGGGTTTGGTTTCATCTGTTCCATAAAGTATTTTAAGAAGATAGAAATGTTCCCAAGATAGTTTATCTAAAGGGACTTAAAAAAAAGACAATACTGGTAGGATTTTATTATATACATTTTAAAAGAAAAATTAATTTAGCCTTAGGTCTCAAATGTAAATGAAAGCACTATCAAATAATAAAGTCTTGTCTGAATAACCTAATTGAATGAAAGTACAAGAAATATTTAGATATTTCATACCATATGTGTACTTTTGTTTGAATGATTAAAATTTAACATCTACAGTTCTGTAATTCGCTTCCTATTTTCACATTTATGATATATCTCCTCTTACTTGTGAAAATAATAAAATGACCCAATATTATCTCATAATTTGACATTAGAGTACCCGGATTTAAATAAAGAATGGTACAGGGTCATTTGGATCCAACTAGATCCGTCAAAGATGGTTGGAAAGTGTATTGCTTCTTTGTCATTCATTTTTTGACACAGTAATTCTTCCAAAGAATCACTTTTGTTGAATGACCTCTTCTTTCCACTTAATAATTAGATTCAATTGTACTATTAATATAAAAATCTACTTTAGACTATTGTCTGGCAGAATAATTGAACTATGAATGAAGCATATTTTCTTCCCATCATTTTTATGCACAAATATCCAACATCTGGCCAACATCAAAATATGTAGGTTCTGGCAGCTGGTATCAAACTTTGTACACCAAATGCAGTCAGAATTTTCTTCTGAGCAGGTTCACTATACATGATCTGAGACATATGTTTGATATTATCTGGGAAAACAAAACAATGAGTCAATGACTTGAGCTCTACTTCACACTGGAAAGGAGTTTGGCTCTATAAACTGTTCCTGAGAAGAATATTTCACTCTGACCATAGCAGCTAGGTTTCCATTATTAATGTAAATAAATGAGAAGGAAGAGAGAAACCTTGATGATTGCCATAGTAAAAAATTAAACAGCCCTGGGACTGTCTATGGGAGTTGACTTTAGTAACTGGCTGGGAATGCAGACATTTGATCCGTCATACACTATTGCCAGAGTTCACACTGACTAATCAATGTCTTCTCCTAAAGTGGATTTACACTCTGGGGAATTACAGGTTCCCAGTGACACCTTGGAAACCTCAGAACTTTCTGAAATGGTTTTTGGAATAAAGGCTACCTAATTTTAGAGTAAACTCTAAGCACTTTTACTAGTTAAAAACATATATTTCTCCTGCTTTAGTTAGTATATACATTTAAATGATTTAGAAGAGTTCTTTGGATGCTAGATTACACATTTACCTACCTGCATATTGATGTTGCATGTCCCAGAATAAACATGACTCACCTGGATATCAATTCTACTTACTGGTAACAGTGTATTAGTTTTATGTCTGGAAAATTTTTCATTACTTACTGAAAATCATACTTCTCTGCTAAAAATTTGAAGCTGAATCTAATGTACTTTTAGATTCTCATTGAGTAATTTGATGTTAATATATTAGTCATAATTTATAAGGGGAAGAGTTCTCAAAATGAATATATGGACCATCTTTCTAAAGCACCTTCTAGATTAAGCTTGAGTCCACAAATTTGATCTAACAGTACTTTAATTTTCTCTAAGTAGTAATGATAGCAGGAATCAAGTGATACATGGATATTTCTCCACAATTGATTTTATTACTAATTTGTATACACAAGAGTACAGGTGTGCCCAGAAAAATAAAACGCATATGCACAGACATTATACACATATTAATCATTCCTTTCAATTCAGAGATAGATATTTCCTTCTAAGTATTGTATTTCTTCTGCCAGTAGAATCCCACCTACTTGATAGTCGACAAAATTGTTAATCAAAAACCCATTTCCCATAAGACCTAAAAAAAAAAAAGGAAAAAGAAAGAAAATCAAGTATTGGTAAACTTATGACCATTAAATATATTCATTTTCTATTTCTTGAAAGAATAGATGTTTTATAGTTTGGTAGAGCAAAAACGGCATCACAATAATGTAATTTGAAAGATTATTCCTTTCTCATGATTTTCACTGGACTAACTTTGTCTATATAAGGAACACCATGAACTGTGGTCTACTCAATTCAAAATAAAAGGAATTAATGAAAAATAAAAATGTGATTAATTCAAACCCATTATTCGGTTGATTTAATGCAAACAAAGATCACATTGAGTTATCATTTTAAACTCATTAGCCTGGAAAAAAAATTAAAGGTCTGACAATAACAAATGTCAGAAATTATTTAAATCTATATGATCTCTTCATTTGGGGATGAGGCACACACACATAAGCACAGATATTTTAGAAGAATGAGCAAATTATTATCCTAACATTCAGTCGGGTGACAAGCTAGATAAGGGAAGAAGAGAGTATTCAAAAAAAAATAATTGTTTGCTTCAATGGTGGTTTCATGGGTGCTTATGCCAACCTGAGCACGGTTGTCAGACATAGTCTAATTGAACTTGCCATAGTCACCTGCCTATGACTTTGGTAAAGTAGATAGTGCTCCATAAAGAAGCTGTAGAAAAGTTTAATTTGGGCCTTAACATTTACATGGAACCTGCAGCCCTTAGGGAGTGACTAATATTTAAAACTATTTGCTACAATACCACCCAAACATTTTTAAAAGAAATGCAAGAGTATTTATAGTCAAAATATCTCCAAATGCTTTATTTCCCCATCAAGCTTGTAAAAGAAAGGTGTGAATAAATATGCTGAGTGTTTTTTTTTTCTGTTTTTAGAACAAAGAATTTTCAAAGGTGGAAGATTGCTTCTTTTTTTAAAAAAGAATAGCTGTTATTCATTGGATGTTTACTATATGTAGAGAGCAACATGTTCAAAGATTTAGGTGTTTAATTTCTCCCTCCCTTTCTTTCTTCCTTCCTTTTTGCTTTCTATGTAAGTTCTTATTTTTATACTTTAATTGGTGTGATATAATTATACATAATACTGAGATTCAAAGTGATACAAACACACATGTCTATATCATTTGGTGTATTTCATTTGCATACCCCTCCTAGTCCGCCTTCCTCCTTACCCATATGTAATAGTGAGATTGGTAGGGAAACCTGCCTATAAGGAGCCATTATTTGAACCATCCCCTTCCTTAATCCTTGTCCCCCATCCCTGTCTACTATTCCACGGGTTTTGAAGATTGCTTCTTTACAGTGCATGATAACTGGAATTCTACATCACAGAATATTTCCTCTTACTTTCTCTCTCCACTTACGTTTACCAGACTTCAAGATTTATCTGGGCATCAGATATACCAAATTCCATCCCATTAATTTCTTTAGTTTACATTCCATATAACAAAACTGTATTCTAACCAGCAACCAAAGTTAGAGGAGAATTAAAATAATTTGAGATCAGTGACCAGCATTGATGCTGGGTTTGAATAGATCATTCTGTCCCTATTCCTGATCTCTCTGCCAATCTTAGACATTCCCACATCATTTTAGTATGACTTAAATATGATAAATCCCTGTAGGCTTTTGTGCCCAGACTTTGATCATCTTCGGAAAAGAAAAGTAACAGGATACTGGTTAGTAATGCTAACTAGAAGTATAAGAATAGAAAAAAATACTATGGCAAACATTTAAAAATTGACAAAAGTATTTCCAAGTATTTGTCAATGATTTTTGTGCTCTGTCCTGGGGAATGATCCACCAGAAAGAACATGGTAGGTAGGGTGACATGGATCCACCTGCTTTTAGATATTATCATCAGCAAAAAGCAGAACTGTGTTCAAGAGCTCAGAGTTAGCATTTGTTGTTGTTAGGGCCAGACGCTAGTGGCTCAGTCACAGAGGAAGTAAGTAGACATTGCACATGGACAGAGCTCATCAGCTTTTTATTAAAAATAAAAGTCTTACTGAGATGAACTCTTAAGCATAACTGATTACTTTGCTCTTCTTGTAAATAAGCTATACCCTTTTTATTTCTTTTAATTCAATATCTACCTTAAGGTAATTAGAGAAATCAATTATCTTAATGAAAGGAAATTAAATGTTTGAGAGAAATGCAATTTTTACATATATACAATGTTTCAAACTATAATTTTAAAAAGCCAAGGATCTGTCTTAAGTAATAAATAATATTGCATATCCCAAAGCAAGTTGTGTCTGTAATACTTTGCCTAAAGCTGAGATCCAAGAGACTTGGTTTTGAGGGCACATACACTTTGCAAATCCAGGAAGGACGGACAGTTGGGATTTCTTAGTGTGTTCTGCCATTTACCTCTTCGGCAAACACCTGGTGCCCTGATGTGAGCAACATTCGCCAAGTCCATAAGTGATACTATCGTCGTTGAACATCTACCAAGGCTTCAGAACCATCATCCCTCACAGCCTGGGAACAGAGAAAAGGGAAAGAAATGGATTAATTCATGACATTCTGTTTTGTTTTATTCAGTTTTTTTCTCTCCCCAGTTTGAACATTCATTTCAATCTATTAAGATCTATTGCATCAATTTTACAAATATTTATTCAGTTATTACTTTGTTTAGGATTAAAAGTAAGCCACTTGTTGTAGTACAAACCTATATGGTGTAGCATTCTTAAAGAAATGTGGTTAAAAATTTTCTTTCTATTCTCATAGAAAAATAATATCATTATACAAGCAATTGACAATGAATTCAGAAAAGTAATGTGTATTGAGGGTAGTTTAGAGTAAACCCCTAGTCTCTTAATTTCATAGGCCCTAAAGACAAGGTAATAAATACCCTGCTATTTGAAAATAGCAAATAGTGTTCGTTTTTATGATATATGGTTTTGTACTTGGTATCTCTTGAATGCTTTCTCTAGCAACACCCAAATCACAGAACATGTACTTAAATACAATTCATTATGTTTTTTCCCCCAGCGTGTTCCTATACTATATTCCTCAGTTTAGTTATTCATAATTTCTTGCTTATTGAGAAGACATTGAAACCATGTTGTATTAGGCTTTCTTGTCTCCTTCCACTAAAGGCCAGTGTTGTATGAAAAACAGCTAAGTATGTTCTTGGGGACATCATAACGTCTTATGTAACTCTGTTCATGGGTCAATTGCCATCTTTGTTCTAACCTTACATGTAAACCAGATTGAGACAGTCCAGTGTGCAGAAGCCACATGGAAGTTCCTCACTGATGTCTTAAGCAAAGTTGTCATGTGGAGTTCACATATACCCAGTTGACCTCCCTTGGGTACTGGAGGTCCAGGGCTCCTATTTTAACCTGCCACATTTGAAAGACACTGTCTCACTCTCTCTTAATTTCCCACTTCTTTATTGGATGGATCAGATCGATTTCACAACTTCCCAGCCTTGGTAGATTGCACAATGCTCATCGCAGTTAAAATGTGGATCATTTTAATTTTCTTTCCTTATTTTTGCACATCGAATTGTTCAATGCTTCTTGTCAAATCAATTTTTGAAATAACTCTTAATCCCATCCTTTTTCTACATTATTACAATCCCCAAATTAATTGATGTGCTCATCGTTTCTAGCCTAGAATACTGTAGAAACTTTCTGTATTTAAGTTTCCACCACTGTCATGTAGGCAAAGCAGCTAGAATTGGCTAGAATTGTCTTAGTAAATTCAAATTTGTTCAAGTCACTCTCCTTACTAATTCAGTACTTTCTTAGTACTCATAAAATGCAGTACCATTTCAGGGCTGAAAAGACAACCCTAGCCTTTTTTTTTCTTTTAATTCTCCATATCGGTATTTCAAAATAGCAGTCATGCTGAATTATTTGCCATAACATAAAAATCTCATCCATCTCAAGATTCCTAGATTATGCATCTAGCTACCCTTGATCTCACCTCTCTTCTCTTCTTTCCATTTGTCAAAATTAAATGCCCAAGAGGTAAAAGTAAAGTAATGACACATTTGGGTTTCCTAGAGCCCGTTTTGGTTTATGTCCATCATTTTAGTATAATAATGAATACCATTCCCTTTCACTATCAATCTTGCTGGCCTTGATGGCAAATTAACCGATTCTCTTAGACAAAAGTCACTTTCTCCCTAAAACCTTCCTAAAATTATCCTGAAGAAAATACTTTTTCTTGAAATACTGTAATTATTTCTACATGGTAGAAATCAGGAATGTACACTTCATGTGTGTTAGACACAAACTCTAAGCAGCTTATGAGTATTTTCATTTGTAGCCTATAATAATCCTAAAAGGAAGGCATGATCCATTCTCATTCTCCAGTTGAAGAAATTGAGGCAAGCAAGCTAATTCACTGTGCCAAGGCCATATAGTTGATAAATAGTAAAAAGTCCTACCATTAAGTAAAACAATGCAATGACTTTAAAGCCAACATTCCTGTGAAGTACTCTATGTATGCTCATCTGTGTGTCCCTATTTCCTTAACTAAGTAACTAAGTATCTAAGACATGTATGGTATATGCTGTTGTGTGCAAGTGATTTTTTTTTTTTTTTTTTTGTGGTACTGGGGATTGAAACCAGGGGCATTCTAACTCTGAGCTACACCCCCAGCCCTATTTTTTTTTTAATTCTTTATTTTGAAACAAGTTCTCACTAAGTTGTGGAGTGCCTCACTATGTAGCTGAGGCTGGCCACGAATCCAGATCCTCTGGTCTCAGCCTCCCAAATGCTAGAATTACAAGCGTGTGCCACCATGCCCGGCTTGCAAGTGATTTTTAAAGAATAAAGAGATGCCATTTCAAATGTCTCAGTGAAATAAACCCACATATTTTAAATTTGCTGATTGTCTCAAAATAATGCCCCTTTTTATTTTATAAATTCCTATTATATTGATATAATAATTATCTTCTTCCTTCCCCAACAGCTAGAATAGTGACTACAGCTGAAATTATACAAACATATACAAAATTACCTAAAATAATATTAGCAGTTATAATGGTTAGCTTTCCTACTCTTTCCTCTTTCTAAATTTAGTGCTCTTTTTGTTGGTTTTCATTTTCACTTATTTACTTATTTTAATACAAGTAGTTTATTAGAAGTTGGTATGGTCCTATGGCTTTGCTAAGTATCCCCTGAAGGCTGACAAGTTAAAATCTTTGTCCCCAGAGTGGTGGTATTTGGAGATGGTGGGACCTTTAGGAGGTAAGGCTTTTTAGGAGGCCCTTACATCATTGGGGGCATACCGTCAAAGGATATTATGGCACCCCACTCTCTTCCTCTTTTTGCTTTCTGGCTTATCATATGAATGTTTTCTCCTGTGACATTGCTCTTGAGAAAGGTCTGTAACTTCCCAAACTGAGTTAAATAAACCTATTCCATATTAATTAATTGCCTTAGATATTTGTTTTGGTGGTAGAAAGCTGACTAATACATATGGTGTTACAGAATCTTGATTTGAGAATAGAATTGGAAGGTCTGGGGATATAGTTCAGTGGTAGAGTGCTTGCTTAGCATGCACATACCCCAGGTTCTATCCCCAGCTCCACCAAAAAACAACAAAAATAATAGATGAGGAGTCAGTTCAAAAAATGTTATGTTCACATCACTACCAATGTCACTAACGTACTGGGAGGGAGTAGGTAGTAACCAGGGAGATGCAGAAGGAAATACACCAAGTGGCATATGCATCTATGACTGTATAACTTTGAAACACACTGTGTTGTGTAATTGCAATGCACCAATAGAAATATAATACTATGAAATTAAAAAAAATAATAGAGAAAATATTTTTTCCAAATTGTCTGTTTGCTGGTAAGTGAAGTGTTTGCTGAGACATCATTAGTGGAAAATAAGTCAATATAATTCCCTGATTATGTTAATCAGCTTTCCATTACTATAACAAATACCTGAGATAATCAACTTATAATGAGAAAAAAAATGTTTGGCTCAAAGTTTTGGACAATACAGTCCATGATTTTGTGGACCTACCACTTTTAAGCATATGGTGTAAAAGAGTGTATGGCAGAAGACACCTGCTCACCTCATGCTGGGGGCTTGAAAAACAAAAAGAATTTGGACTTGGAGTTCATATTATACCCTTCAAGGGCATGCTCCCTATGATGTAAACACCTCTTGCTAGGGCAAACTGCTTAATGGTTTGAAAACCTCCTTATAGTACCCCATGGTGACATTCTGTGAAACACATGGGAATTTGCAGGATCTTTCAGATTCAAATTATAGCAGTAACTATTTGACCTTCTGCATAGAAAATAAAGTTTACCTCAACAGTTGGCGATTTCTTGAACTCCTAAGTATTAGAACAGGTCAATTCCTTATTTTCCAATGCAATTATATTTGCATGTTTAACTTTCAAGAAAAAAATATTTATGAATACTCTGAAATTAAGTATAGTTCTTAATAGAAAATATTTTAAAAATTGAGCCAACTACTATGTTGAAGATGTTTTGTAAACCTTACCAATATGCAATCCTCACATTTCAACTGGCTCCTGATTTATTCATAAATTGCTTCTGTATGCATATATACAGATACAAACATATGTGTATATATGCATGCATATAAATGTGTACATGTATATATGCATAAAATTGTCTTTGGTTAATGCCACATGAAACAAAAAAATACCTGATATTTATTGAGCAATGGGCAGGGCTGGCTTTAATCAGACAGTTCTTCAAATCAATTAAACAGAATGAGCTTTGGAGAGAAAACAACTTCCTGGATTATTTTTTCTAAAAGAAAATTTATCTTCTAATTGTTGCCTTGAAGTTTGTTGTTGCAAATTAAAGTTTATGTCAAATATTTGGCAGTGCTTCAAGGAAAATGATTCAGTTCACCTTGATTCTCTAATTGAGATATTTAGGAGTGCTTTTCTTCCTTTTTATCTGAAAATGTTGTGGTGACATTGTCTACATGGGATGTTTCAGCTTAAGTTCTTGCTTTTCTTCTTACTGAGTGCTAAATTGTTTTTTAGTCTATCTGGCAGTCTGTTATTTTTTCCTTCCCCCACAGGGTTCAGTATTTGTCCTTGAAGAGTTTTCAACTGCAAAATGCAAAGAAAATTGTATATCCAATTAAAGTAAGGTAAAACACAACTGTCAAATAAAAGCCATTAACCCCATGAGTACCATAATTTTTGTTATATGTGACAGATCTTTTCTCAGCTCTTTCAACTCCAGTCATTTCCAATTCCCTTTCTTTCTCTTAAAGACACTGCTTGTGGGACAGTTTGATAATCTAAAATATGTGATGTCAATAAAATTTTGTCAAAGTAAAATCCAGTGGAAGTAGCATGTTTTCTAGACACATTTTCAGAAAGAACCTATAATTTATTTCAAAGTACACTCATTAGTCTTCATATTTCACACATGCATTTTATTTATACTTACTCTTTAACTTCCTCAGCATATATACTAAGTTCCTTCTACTTTCCAGGAACTGTGCTACCTACTGGATATACAATGTTGCATAGTGTAGAAAAGTTTTGGCTCCTTATGAGCTTACAATCTTGTGAGATGGACAGACAACTAATAAGCTCTGATTTAACTACAGTCATTTCAGGTGACGTGGCACAAGAGGATAGGATACCATGAAAATAAATAACCTTTAGAGAGCAGACAGCGGCTGACAATGAAGATGGCAAAGGATTTAGCTATTGAGAGATAAGGCATTGCCTTCCATGCAGGCAATTGCTTCATTAAGTGGAGGAACCCTTTGTATGAGGCTAGTAGGAAGGAACAGTAATATGAGCATGATGGTGAGAAGTAGAATAAGGAGAAAGACAGCTAACATTTCTTGAAGGCTGACTATATAATAGTTCTGCGGGCTTGCAGTTGTAAATTACAGAAAATAATAATGCTGCATTTGTCTTAAAACATAATGAAACATCTTTCCACTCTTGATATGTAGTCCAGAAGGTGGGAGTTCCATATATGTTAGAATCATCAAAAACCCACGCTTTGCATTTATCTGCCTGTCCTCAGTGTGTGGGCTTTGGCCTCATGTAGGCGCCCGCCACTCATGGTTGCAAAATGACAGCAACAGCCCCAGGTATTCTAATCACACGTACAATATTCAGAGGGAGGTGCTGTCTCTGCCTCATCTCTTTTTTAGTAGCAGACTCCTTTTAAGATGCTGTGACTTAGCTGGGCGTGGTGGCACATGCTTGTAATCCCAGCATTTGGGAGGCTGAGACCAGAGGACTCAGGTTCTTGGCCAGCCTCAGCTATCTAGTGAGGCCCTCTGAAACTTAGTGAGACCCTGTTTCAAAATAAAGAATAAAAAATAGGGCTGGTCGTAGAGCTTGGAGATAGAATAAACCTGAGTTCAATCCCCAGTACTGCAAAAAAAAAAAAAAAAAATGTTCTGACTTGATTTTTATCTTTAATGTGCAGAATTAGAAAATACATTTGTTTCTAAGTGAATCCTTGAGAAGAGCCAAGGAATTGACAAGTGACATGATACTATTAGAAATGGAAATGAGCAAGTCAAGCCCCATAACCACTTTTTACATCATGAAGAATATCTTCATGCCATTTCATGCAAGCTTGAAAACTCTAGATAAATTTCTTTTTTAATTGCTAAGTAGAATTCCATTGTGTGTAAATCCCATAATTTTGTAATCCATTCAGCTGTTGATGGACACCTGGGTCGGTGCCAGAACAATATTATGTCATTTGCAGGAAAATGGAAGGACCTGGAGACATTATGTTAAGTGAAATTAGCTAGTCACAGAAAGTGAAGGGTCATTTGTTTTCTCTCATATGCAGAAGGTAGTGAGTAATTGGATACAAGAGGAACTTTAGATAATGGAAGAAAAACTCCAGTGCAAAATGAGGGAGATAGTCTTGGGAGGGTGGTTCAGAGAGAAAGAATGAATAAAGGAAACACTTCCACAGATAATATGTACATATGTGAGAATACCAATGCCAATCTCAATACCCTGTATAGGGAAGAGGGTGGTGGGTGGTGGGGAGGGAGCCAGGGCAAAGCCCACCAAGTGCATATATGTCACCATCACTGTGATCTACATTATGATGTGAGACAATAGGACTCCAATGAAAGTATAAAAATAAGAAAGTCTTCTTTGTATTGCTTTGATACTTTCATTGGTGCTTTGTAATTATACATCATACTGAGCTATAGAATGATAGGAATTATACAGTAAATATCTTCTTAAAGGAGTTTTACTAGTAAATACACATTTTTTCTTTAAAAATCAATTTCTTATAATAATTTTATAGTGACTATTATTAACGTATCTGTTACTTAAAATAGTAAATAAAAGATTTGTGAAAATATAGTATTTCATGAATTTGGTTGTTAGAGTTTACTTATCTATAGTTTTCTAGCTGATCTTGGACTGATTTTGTTGGAAATGGTACATTCCATCTTCTTTGCCATTCACTGTGGCAATGAACAATATGTCACAATCTCTTTACCAACATGATGAATCAACCATAGAAGAAACTGAAAAGGAAGGGCATTTAAACTATCACCAAGAAAATCTTTGTACTGACTATACAACTATTTTATATGATTGATATGAATTTCTGGTGATTGTTAGATACTTAGTATCTTAATTCTCAAAATATCACTATGTCAGATATACTCTTTATTCCCATATCAGGGATGAGAATCTTTTGGTTCAGAGAAGTTCACTCAGCTCATCAGTGAGAGCAGCTGGCAGAATTCACACTTATTTATCCTATTCTAAAGCCATTGCCTTTATTACACAAAAATTGACTGGCAATATGTTTTCACTCTGGAAACTCCCTGAGGAATCAGAATATAGCTTTGACAACCAACTGCTTTTGGAAATCTCATTAAGAATCTGCACCTATAATTCATCTTTCAATAAGACTTTAAGAAGTTTACATTTCTGCCTGTCCTGAATGGCACCCAAATTAAAATATATTTGTTATTACTATACTTTATGTGGCAACTTCAATTCTTTTTTTTGATATATATATAAAAAAATTATATATATATATAATTCATGCATTGTAAACATACATCTTTGTTAGGTACAAGCTGATAAAGGCATATATGCACACATTTCTCATTTAACCCCTTCCCCAAATCCTGCCCCACTCCCTCGCCCTCCCTCCTTTTCAAGTCAGTTTAGTGATTGACCTTGATATATTTGTGAAAGTACATCGTGTGCAATAGGGTGTCCCCCATTCCTCCCCTGTCCATCCCCTTTGGTTAAATTAACTTCTTTGCTCATTGAGTGTCTCTCCTTTTTCATCTGGAGACCCTCTTATACCCCATCTTCTCCCTAACATCCTCATATTAGGGAGAACATATGCTTCTTTACTCTTTGACTGGCTAATCTCACTTAACATAATGTTTTCCAGTTGAATCCATTTCCCTGCAAATAACATGATTTTGTTCTTCTTTATGGCTGAGTAAAATTCCATTGTGTACATATCCCATAGTTTTGTAATCCATTCATCTGTCTATGGACATCTTGACTGCTTCCAGAGTTTGTCAATTGTGAATTGAGCTGCTATAAACATAGATACGCATGCGTTGGTCTGATAGTTTGGTTTCCATTCTTTTGGATAGATACCCAGAAGTGGTATTGCTAAATCATATGGTAGGTTCATTCCCATTTTTCTGAGGATCCTCCATACTGTTTTCCAAAGTGGTTGCACTAATTTGCAATCCCACCAACAATGTATTAGGGTTCCCTCTTCTCCACACCCTCACCAGCAGGTGTTGTTGTTCATGTTTTTATGATTGCCATTCTGACTGGAGTTAGGTGAAATCTCAGGGTAGTTTTGATTTGCATCTCGCTGATTGCTAATGATGCGGAGCATTTCCTCATACTTTTATTGGCCATTTGTATTTCTTTTTTTGTGAAGTTTCTATTTAGATCTGTTGCCCATTTTTTGATTGGGTTGTTTGTTTTCTTAGCTGTGATTTTCTTAAGTTCTCTGTATATCCTTGATATTAGACCTCTGTCAGAAGAGTAGCTGGCAAAAATTTTTTCCTACCCTGTGGGCTCTCTGTTGAGGTCCATGATAGTTTCCTTTGCTGTACAGAAGCTCTTCAATTTAATGCAATCCCACATATTCATCTTCCTTTGAGTTGCTTGTACTTTTGGGGTCTTGTTGAGAAAGTTTTTACCTGTGCCTATGTGTTGAAGTGTTGGGCCTATGCCCTATTCAAGAAGCTGCAAAGTCTCTGGCCTGACTTCCAGGTCTTTGATCCACCTTGAGTTGACTCTTATGCAGGGTGAGGAAGTGGGGTTTATTTCCATTTTCCTGCATATGGTTAACCAGTTTTGCCATCACCATTTGTTAAAGAGGCTATCTTTTTTTCCAGTGTATACTTTTGGCTCCTTTGTCAAAATTCAATTGACTGTAAGCAAGTGTATCTGTTTCTGAGTCTTCAATTCTGCTCCATTGAGACCATTGTCTGTTTTTGTGCAAATAACATGCTGTTTCTATTAATGTGGCTTTGTAGTAGAGTTTGAAGTCAGGTATTGTGATACCTCCTGCATGGTTCTTGTTGCTAAGAATTACTTTGGCTATCCTGGGCTTTTTGTTTTTCTAGATGAATTTAAGGACTGACTTTTCTATGTCTGTGAGGAATGACTGTGGTAATTTAATGGGTATTGCATTGAATCTGTAGATCACTTTTGGGAGGATGGTAATTTGATGATATTTATTCTGCCTGTCCAAGAGCATGGTAGATCTTTCTATCTTGTAATGTCTTCATCGATTTCTTTTTACAACTTTTTATAGTTTTCCTTATAGAGGTCTTTTACCTCCGTGGTTAGGTTTATCCCTAATTACTTTATTTTTCGGGGTGCTATTGTGAGTGGTATTGTTTTCTGGATTTCTTTTTCAGTGGATTTATGATTGGCATACAGAAAAGCTTCTGATTTTTGAAGATTGATTTTGTATTCAAACACTTTGCTGAACTTGTTAATCAGTTCTATAAGTTTTTTAGTTGAGTTTGTTGGGTCTTCTAAGTATAGTATCATGTCATCTGCAAAAAGGGATAGTTTTAGTTCTTCTTTCCCTATTTTTACCCCTTTGATTTCCTTCTCTTGCCTTATTGCCCTGGCTAGAGTCTCAAGTACTATATTGAACAGAAGAGTTGATAATGGACATCCTTGTCTTGTTCCTGTTTTCAGTGGGAACTCTTGCAGTTTCTCTCCATTTAATATGATGTTGGCTCTGGGACTACTGTATATTGCCTTTATGATGTTGAGGCACGTTCCTTGTATTCCAATCCTCTGAAGTGCTTTTAGCATGAACCCGTGTTGGATCTTGTCAAATGCTTTTTCAGCATCAATTGAGATGATCGTGTGATTGCTGTCTTTGATTCTGTTTATGTGTTGAATTACATGGATTGTTTTTGTATGTTGAACCAGCCTTGCATTCCTGGGATGAACCCTACATGGTCATGGTGTATAATTTTCTTGATGTGGTTTTGAATGCGCATTGCTAGTATTTTGTTTAGCAGTTTTGCATCTAAGTTCATCAATGATATAGGCCTATAGTTTTCTTTTCTTGAGCTGTCTTTATTTGGCTTCTGTATTATTGTTATGTTGGCCTCATAGAATGTATTTGGGAAGGTCCCGTTCTTTCTATTTCATAGAATAGTTTGAGGAGTATTAGGATTAGCTCTTCTATAAATCTTTTAAAAAATTCACTTGGAAAACCATCTGGCCTGGGCTTTTGTTTGATGGTAAACTCTTTTTTTTTTTTTTTTTTTTTTTTTTGCGGTACTGGGGATTGAACTCAGGGGCATTCTACCTCCGAGCTACACCTCCAGTCCTATTTTTGATTCTTTATTTTGAAACGGAGTCTCCCTAAGTTGCGGAGTGCCTCACTAGGTAGTTGAGGCTGGCCATGAACCCGGATCCTCCGGTCTCAGCCTCCCGAATGCTGGGATTACAAGCATGCACCACCACGCCCAGCTTGATGGTAAACTCTTAATTGCTGTTTCTATCTCTTTGATTGCTATTGGTTGGATTAAGTTTTCTGTATCTTCTTGAATCAATTTAGGAAGGTTATGTGTCTAGAAATTTGTCAATGTCTTCTAGATTTTCCATTTTGTTGGAGTATAGTTTTTCAAAATAGTTTCTGATGATCCTCTGTATTTCCATACTGTTAATGGTATTATCACCTTTTTCATCTCTTATTTTGGGTTGATTCTCTCTTTCTTTTGGTTAGGTTGGTCAATGGTTTATCTATCTTGTTTATTTTTTCAAGAAACCAGCTTTTGGTTTTGTTGATTTTCTGTATTATCTTTTTATTCTCTACTTCATTAATTTCTGCCCTGATTTTCATAATTTCCTGTCTTCTACTAGCTTTGGGGTTGGACTGTTCTTGTTTTTCAAGAGCTTTGAGCTATGGCATTAGGTTATTTATTTGGTGATTTTCTGTTCTTCTTATGTGGGCACCCAGTGCTATAAATTTCCCTTTTAGTACTACCTCCAAAGTGTCCCAGAGGTTTTGATATGTTGTATCTCTGTTTTCAAGGAATTTTGAAAATTTCTCCCCTTACTTCTTCTGTGACTCAATCCTCATTCAGCAATGTGGTGTTCAGTCTCCATGTGTTTACATGGTCACTTTGGGTCTTCTTAGAGTTGATTTCTAGTTTCACTCCATTGTGGTCTGAAAAGATGCAAGGAATTATGTTACATTTTTTGAATTTGCCAGTGCTTGCTTTGTAGCCCAGAATGTGGTCTATTTTGGAGAAGGTTCCATGGGCTGCTGAGAAAAATGTGAATTCAGCTGTAGTTGGGTGAAAAGAGTCTATATATGTCTAATAGGTCCATTTTGTTTATGGTATTCTTTAGATCTGAGGCGTCTCTACTGACCTTTTGTTTAGAAGATCGGTCTAGAGATGTGAGAGGAGTATTGAAGTCTCCCAGTATTAGTGTATTGGGATCTATGTGTATCTTTATATCATACAGAGTTTGTTTTATGAGAGTGGCTGCACCTTTGTTTGGGGCATAGATGTTGATAATTGTTATTCCTCTTGCTGGATTGTACTTTTACTAGTAAAAAATGACCTGCTTTGTCTCTTCCGATAAGTTTAGGCTTGAAGTCTAATTTATTTGATATCATGGTTGCTATTCCTGCTTGTCTTCGGGTTCCATTCACATGGATTACCTTACTCCAGCCCTTCACCTTTAGTTTGTGGGCATCTTTGTTTGTAAGGTGTGTTTCTTTTAGGCAGAATATAGATGGATTCTGGGTTTTGAACCATTTTGCTACCTTGTGCCTTTTTATTGGGGAGTTGAGAACATTTATGTTCAGTGTGATTATTGAGAGATGATTTTTAATTCCTAATATTTTGGGTTTTGACTTCTGTTTTCGGTGGTGTTTATTCTTCTTTGCTTAGTTTTTTGCTTCCTGGAAATTATTGTTTCTCTGGTTCTGACATTTACTTGTTAGTTCCTCTTTGTAATTAATCTCTTTGAGTATTTTCTCTAGTGCTGGTTTGGAAGACATGAATTCTTTCAGTTTCTGTTTGTCATGGAAGGTTTTTATATCCCCATCAATTTTTTTTTTTTTTTTTGCGG
>PVLC010018458.1:0-32011 GCA_004027655.1 Graphiurus murinus | reverse complement strand
CACTCTGTAAAATCAAGACATCCCAGATGACAGGCATAACCGCCTAGCAAACAGCTACAGCTCCTTCAGGCACACAGAGTCAAATTATGTCTGGCTGAATCTGCTTTTTATATTCACAAATGTCTTAAAACAGCTCACCGCCTCCTATAAGAACCTGGCTCTTCAGGCACAGGCAGTGTAGGAGCCGGAAGACAATGGCAACATGGTGAAACAGAGCAGGAGACGCCTTGCTCACTCACAGGAAATGAGAAGCTCCAAAGCCCAAAGCATTTCCCTTCATTTTTTCCACATAGTTCCCTTGAGGCTAGGCTGTTGAATATTCCTAGAGCTGGGGGAAGACTGGCTTCCTACAAACTATTCTTTCTACCATCGGATATTTTCACGTCCTCTGTTATGACAGTTGACTCAATTATTCCTCAAACTACAGCATGTGTGTGTCTAAGTTCTCTGATCTTAACCCTTGGAAGGCAGTAAGGTGAAGGAACATACAGAATTTTGTTTGTCACCAATTATACTTTGTTTTTTAAAGACAATTTTTCTGTTTATGCAGAACAAGCCCCAAATGATTACATTTTGATTAATGACAGATAAAAGGGGTAGATTTTTCAATTAATTTATGGCATATATCCCAAGGCAGAGTATATCATAAAACATTTGAGTATAGACTACAGATTCTTCCTGTCTGGTTACACAGAAAACATTTTTATACATGCAACATGGTTCGCTAAAAAAACTTGTGAATTTTTTTCCAATGGATTTTTTCTGTCATATTAGAGGAAGTTTTAGACAGAAAATAATACTAAAACCATGCATGATATTGAACCATCACCTACTATATATATCATCTCCTTTTTACAGGTGAGAAAAAGAACACAATTAGCCAGGCATGATGGTGCATGCTTATAATCCCAGCATTTGGGAGGCTAAGACCAGAGAATCCGGGTTCGTGGCCAGCCTTAGTTACCTAGTGAGGCACTCTGCAACTTAGTGAGACCCTGTTTCAAAATAAAGAATAAAAAATAGGGCTGGGGTATAGCTTGGAGGTAGAATGCCCCTGAGTTCAATCTCTAGTCACACACACACACACACACACACACACACACACACACACACACAAAATTGAACAATTTGCTTGCTTAGGTCACATTGCAAGAGACAGATACCTATTAACTGGGACTCATTTTTTTTTTGACATGCAGTAATTAATTAAAATTACAAAGTTCTATGCATTGACCTTGAATTTTAAATGAAAATGGTGTTTGTTCTCTGAGAGGCAACTACTTATTGAATATATGCAACAGGGTTAAGATGAAATTGCTTCAAGTACACCAAAAAAGCCATTAAAAAAAGAAAAAGAGGTGTTGAAAGAGGGGGAAATATTGTAGTCAATGAAGTAGAGCACAATAGTACATTTAAAGATTAATTACAACTTATAGAAATAGAGAATATATAAAGGAATATGAAATAATGCTAAACATAATTTTGTTATGGTGATACAATGATAAAGCAAGGTTTTTATTTACTTATTTTTCCATACTTTGTGGATATATGATTTCATTTGGTTATTAACAGCAGTATGTTAAAGAAATAAATCATCTGAGCCTAGCCTCTTTCTGTACAAGATGGTTCCTGATGTCGTAGTGTTTTAAATTAATCTATGTGGTCAAGAATTTTTCTGTCATTTATTTTACAAACAAGGAGAGCTGGGAAATTCCTTTTCCTTTATCTTAAGAGAAAAGAAGACCACATCCTTTATGTTCTTTGGGGGCTATCATTAGTTAAGATAACACACAGGAAAAAAAAGAATAAGTTATCAAATATGAAAGGTATTCATTTCAAAAACCAACTCCCTGCTTTCAAGGTGCTCATAATCTAAGGAACGACAAGTTAAGGTTAGCATTGAGCCACTGTGCAGTACCCTTAAACTACATGCTAACTCCAAATATGAGTGAATATGTGTGTACATTCATATTTGTACACACACACACACACACAGACATACACACATATAGTCTTCCTTTTCATTTTAAAGAATATTGTTTTGTCAAGGGAACATAGTATGAAAGAAATATTTGGGGGTTGAATAAAAAATATGAATATTTGAATTGTAGTTTAGTTCAAAAGTTAGAAGAAAATGCCTACCCTTCTGGTATAATGCTTTTAAAGCAAATGGATTTCATCATGCATGTAAAACTAATCCCCTGACCTTTCATGGTGATTTTACCAATTGAAAAACGTTTCACACACTCAGTGTGGCAGGGAGACAGACGTTCTCTCACAGCCTGCAGACTCAGGCTCTGCTGACAGTAATTTTCCATTGATGGTGAGAGAATCATGGAATTTACAAAGCTATGGTTGGCTTTCGGTCCTACGTAAACTTCAGCCATAATTCTGTGTCTATTCTTTCATGTGGGAAAAATACCAATTAAGTCTTATAATAGAGGTTACTAATGATTTTGAGGTGACAGAAAATTACTGTATCAGATAGAGTTGCATCTCTCTGATTTACCAGCTATGTCCTTGATCCATTTGTAATATTTACGTAAGTTAAAGTTCTGCCAAGAAAAGCAATAAAATGCTCTGTTCTTAAATTGTTTTTACAAATGCTGCAGTAAAAGTTTTTCTATGACTTTAAGATTTTCACAGAAGAAGCTTTAGAAATATACTTTTCAAAATGCAGGTAGTGGAATGCCTTCTAAACCTTGAGCCAGTAATACAGGGAACAAGAGAAACCCAGAAAAGCAAAATAAAGCAAAACTCCCCATACCAAATCTAAAGCAATGAAGCAAAACTATTGCCAAGGGTCCATGGTACCAGTTCACACTCAATAAGGCCAGGATGGTACAGTTTACATCCTCAGCCACACCCTTCAGAATCTCTGGACAATCCTGCACTCTCATAGTCCTGAATCACCATAATGGCCAGGCTTACAACTATAGAGGGGTGTGTGTGTGTGTGTTTGTGTGTTTTCAAACTCACATATTTGGAGTGAGGTACTGGTAATGTGAGAAAAGTATTAACCAAACTGCTCAGATGAATTAATACTCATAAAACACTTAGAGTAGTATGTGGCATTTCATTTAGAAACATCTTATCAAGAAGTATATCATCATTCTAGTAAAATATAAAATGTTATCTATGTTTATGGACTTTATGTACACCACCCTGTGTACAGACAGAAGCTATGATTGGTGAGAATCCTATATACACAAGGAAAGCCTCCTTTCTGAGTTCCCTTCCACTTTCACTCCTCTGACGTGGTACCAACATGGGTTTTCCCTATACACCTGTCATGTTACCTATCCTCTGTCTTCGCTCTCATTCCTTGGAAAGGTACTCCTTGATTGGGGCCCTCCTCTGATGACATGTGTAGTGATATATTCTTTGATCTATTCTCTACCTGGAAAAGGTATTTATGCTCAGGGTGGGATTCTGTTTTTTAAAGATACCCCCTCTGACAGTTGCTATGTAAGGGTCTGAGTAAGATTTAATTTATAAAGGATTAATCATGAATAGACTGCTTAAATCTTGTCTCTTGCTCATCTTCCTCTTTTTTAGTTCTCCTTGTTCTTTTTCCTTTCTCTCTGTAAACATTAGGAAGTCTGGAGTGGAAAATCAGTCCTAAGAGGCGCTGGAGTTTTGCTCTGAAATATCTAAGGGGTGCTATGAAGGGAGCTTCAGGGTTCCTCTTTCCCTCTTTGCAGCCCTCTCAACTCACTCGTCATTGGCAGCCACACGGAAGCCACAGAATGAAGTAAGAAAAAGTGCTGAGTGAAATTTGGGAAGTATAGAGAAAGAAGAAGTGAGTTCCTCTGGTGCATTATGTGTTACATGCTCCTATTGCTGGTGTCAAATTAAAAGATGCTCTTGAGCCGGGTGTGGTGGTACACGCTTGTAATCCCAGCATTTGGGAGGCTGAGACCAGAGGATCCAGGTTCTCGGCCAGCCTCAGCTACCTAGTGAGGCACTCCGCAACTTAGTGAGACCCGGTTTCAAAATAAAGAATAAAAAATAGGGCTGGGGTTATAGCTCAGACATAGAATGCCCCTGAGTTCAATCCTCAGTACTGAAAAAAAAAAAAAAAAAAGATTCTCTTGTAAAAAGAGGGCACACAAACATGCTTATTTGTGCATACACATTATAGGGTCCACTCAAACACCATGGGCTATCTGGGCTTGAGAATTTATGGACTAATTAAATGCAATCTTAGTCATATGTCTTTTTCAAGTATTCAAAGAATGGGTAAGTCTTTTGTTCATGTAACAATTATTTTGCCATCTAGAAATAAAAAAGTTTGTGCATATCTTCAAATCTCAAGTATGCAACTTGGCTAGACAATGGTGGACAATTTTGTCACTTTTATGGGCCACCCATTTTCTCAGGGCTAATTAAGATACACTACAGTAATCAGCACTATGCCTTGGTTTGGTTTTCAGACATGTGCCAGGTTTTTGGAAGAAGTCCAAAAATTACATATTAAGGAAAATGGTGCAATCATTTTTCTTGTTGAGTTTTTCTCACTCATTCAGTATTGCTGGTGGGAGAGGCAACACAGCCCGTTATTAAGCCTAGCAGAATAGACCCATATCATTGCATGAGATCACAGGCAACTAATCATGACCAGGAGTAGCTGGTTCTATTCTGACTAGTCAACCCAATAACCAGCTTATGGAGCCATGTTATCACTCCTTTGGGGGGGAAAACACACACACACAGGTATAGAGCAAGAAAGGAGGTCACTCTCAGGCTGATCTCTGAGATTGTCATGAAACCCACTGAGTGCTTCATTTGGGAATACAGGTGTTCCAGGAGCTTTACGGCTGATGAGCCAAATTTGATTTTACCTATTTGTAATGGTTTAGAAATAGAATGGCCCCCTAAACCTCATATTGGAAATGGGGTTTGGTTGTAATCTCAGCAGGGGATAAATCCATTGTAGTGGGTTTATCTGTACAGAGTGAGGGGAGATGCTGAACCTAGATCCTCAGGTCTCAGCCTCCCAAGCACTGGGATTACAAGCGTGCACCACCACGCCCAGCTAGCACTTTCTTTTCTAAACTCCTCCTTCCCTCTCCTGCTTTACTCTCTACCTTCAAATTACAGTACCCCTCATACTGTCCTCTATTACTTACCAGTTAATATATTCCCTTAGCATCTGAAAGTGCTTTATGGAATAAAATACTTGTTGAAGAGGCCCCTCACTCCCATTAGGTACAATATAAATTAATCCACTTTCCCTCTAAACTGCTTCTTTGGATATCCAAACTCAGAATGTCATCACCATTTTCTAGTTGCTCAAGCCAGAAATCTGAGTGGTTATTGATCTTTATTTCTCTCATCTCCTATTAGCCAAGTCCTGTTTAGCTGAAACTGCTAAATATCAATCAAAGCTATTCCTGTCTCTCCAGCCCCATGGACAATATCTTAAAGTCCTTTACCATTTTTTCCTTGATTATTGCAATTGATTTCCACATGTCCTACCTAACTCTGGACTTGGCTATATGCAATCCAATTTCCCACAGCAGCCAAAGATACTCCTTTGAAGTGCATATCTGATTGTCTCACTTTATGCTTAAAATCTTTCATTAGATCTTTCTATGTGACTTCATGGGAGTTTCATGATTACAGTTTACTTCTCTAGCTTTATTTCCGACCATCTCCTTCCCCAAAATTTTACTCTATACTTTAGGCAAACTAAATTTTTTGCATCTCCCCTCACTCTGTACATTCCCAGTCATGCTATTCTGTCTGCCTGCACCCTCTCTCCTCCTGCTCTTCTTCCCCTGACTATATCCTCTGACACTTATATCTCTACTCAAGTAACATTTTCTTTAGAAGTCAACTCTGATACTTTCCTTTTCCCTTTGCTCAGACAGGACTGGCTCATAGATGCCTTTCTAGTGTATTTTAAAAGCATCTTGAATTTACATGCTTTCCTGTAGTACTTACTGTATTACAGTTTCTGATTGACTTGTAGCTGACTCTATAGGTAGCCTAAGAAGGAGCCATTCCTTCTTATCATAGACCCTTAGTGTCATTCAAATATTCTTTGCAGCCATTTAGTTTTGATAAGATGAGCCTCAGCCATAGCCCCATCCCCAGCCCCAATATGGGAAACCTTCTTTTCTCTGCTAAATCATAGAAATACAATTTCTGTGATAGTGACTGGTTAAAATATTGCCATATAATACAATGAGACGTTGAAGGGAATTTGACCAGAGGAGTATCAGTCTGGGAATGATTTTCCCTATCTTAAAAGAAGATATAAAAAGAGAGCCTTCTTTTACTACTGGTCATAGTTCCCAGCATGTCATAAGTAGAACTGTGTAGGCATGTCAAGATCATGGGGGAATGAGCCAGAAAAATATCTAACACTTGAAGACCGAAATACAGAAAGATGGACATACTCAGGCCTTTGAGTTACTGAGAGACTGAGCTTGCTTCATCAGAACTACTCATGGTTTTAGCCAATTGTGCTATAGTTTTCTGCTGTGTATAGCTGCTAACATTCTGGCATGTGTCTGTCCTCTCCATTGCTGTGGTAGTAATAATAATTTATGTCTGGAAACAGACTGTAAAAGAACTAAGAATTTAAAGAAAACATTTTAGAAAGCATTATGAATTTCAGGTAACGAATAAGGAAATCTTTATTAATGTGGAATTATTTACAGAATACAAACTTAAAGGGAAAGCCCCACCAATATATTTACCTATGCACTGAACAAAGATCCAAGAAGAGGCCAGGTGATATCTTAACCCACAATGACACTAGCTTTTTGTGGATTTGAACATAGAACAACCCCATAGTCTCTCGGTTTCTGTAGAATTTATAGAAACAAAAATATGAAGAAGGGCAAGAAAGAAAAAACCCTTTTCTTGCTTTCATTTTTATGCATTTAATAGTAAGTATCTGCCAAGGAGGTCCTAAGCCACGTCTGTTAAACAAAAGCAGCCTTCTATATGTCAATAGAGCCAATCTAATGTTCAAAAGGAAATAAAGATGATGATATACAATGTAGATAATTGTTTGATGATAAATTTTAAAGTTGGTTAATAAGTTAAGTCCCTCCTATGATGCAAATGGAATCTTATTGTATACTTTTAGACAGTTACTTGGAAAATGAGATAATTTGTATACAGTAGAAGTTATCTCTTCTTTGAGTGTTTGGTAGATGTTGTATCTAGAACCACCTGATCCAGTACTTTTGATGGTTTGCATATTCACTAATTTGGAGAGGGGTCATCTAAAATTGTGACTATCAATTCAATTTTACTAATCTAATGGGTATAGGTCTACTTTAGTCATTATATATATAGTTTGGGCTGCATTTTAAATTTTTTAAATTAAATTCAAACTTTAAAAAAATAATAAAAATACAGCTTTTAAAATGCACAATCATTGGGTTCCTTGCTATTTTAGAGCCATACTGCCTAAAGAGGTGTCTCAAAGTCACATGTAACTATTAAGTACAAATTGAGATGAGTCAAAAATGTAATATACATTGTAGATTTTGAAAGAACTATAAAAAGAATGTCAGATGACTCGTTAATGAATTTAGAATTCTTAAAAAATTAACTGATTAATCAACTTTTATATAAATTATTGACATACTGATTAGAATTACAGTATTTTGGTTATACTGAGTTAAAACACATTCTTAAATATCACTTGACTTATTTTAACTTTCTAAAATGTGAATTGCTAAAAAATTTAAAGTTGCCTCTGGGGTGTGCACTGTATTAGCTTTGGGCAGCACTGTGCTAGAATGCTCCCACTCTTCTTACATGACTGACACCTTGAACTGTGGATATTGCCTTTTGTGTAATCTCTGAAGCACATGTTTGATGAAAAAAGTATACTCTAAGTAGATGTGTGAATTTGGAAAAGGCAGGTAACTTCTGGGTCTCTATTTCTTCATCTCAAAAGTAAAAGGGCTGCATGAAAATAATTCCTAAATCTTTTCCCAATCTCCATACATTTAATTCCTTCATAATTTTCTTAATTCCAAATCCAGGGAAAATAGTTCAGTGATACCTCATTTCTGTTTCATAAATACTTCTGGAGTATCTATCATGTGTCATATCTTATGATGAGGTAATTTTACATCTAAATATTCCCTAGTGTATTCAGCTGTATTCTTTTTTTCTTCGCAACTGTTTGAAAAATATTTATAGAATGAATGTACACATTGCTATTCTGCTCTACCTTAAATGTGAATGTGGATAGGGAAATTCATATACATGGTTGTATATGCACATGCACACATACATACTTCAAACAGGCTATGAATGAATTAATAAAAAAATGAGTTCTGATTTTGAAGCAGAAGCTTAAGTGCCTGAATGGTATTTGAACCCCACAGCTAAAAATGCTTCGCTCTTTCTGAAAAATGGAAAATAAATTGTGATCCTAAAGTAAAGAGCAGTTCAATTTTAGCTGCTTTTGTCTTCTTTGATGTTTGCCTGGGTCAGTAATTAGCAACACAGCTTCTGGGATTGAGGGAAGGAAGAGGATGACAAACCAGTACAAATGAACTACCTTTAAAAAGCAGTAGCACAAAGCAAGAGACCTCTTGAGACTTTGCTGTGCAAGTCATGCAGATTAGGTAGGCCAAGAAATGAGAAACTAAATATTAATAAACCAGAACCTAGCTATAGTGTATATACTTATTTAAGTCCACTCTTAATGTGATGCATTTTCACCTTCAACTTTAGTAAGGACTTCTCAAATTATTCTAAATGCATTTTCAATTTTACTGGAGTTCTTAATTTTTTAAAAATTTTCTTTCCAAACTGTGTGAAAAAGAAATGAGGAACCTAGTGAGGCACTCCGCAACTTAGTGAGACTCGGTTTCAAAATAAAGAATAAAAAATAGGGCTGAGGGTATAGTTCGGAGGTAGAATGCCCCTGAGTTCAATCCCCAGTACCGCAAAAAAAAATAAATAAATAAAGAAGTGAGGAAACATTCTGATATGCTGGAAAGGGTACTGGGCCGAGAGTCAGGAAATGTGATTCCTAGTCTCAGAATTGCTACAGACTTGTGACATGAAACCAAACATTCTCCTCTGTTTCTGCAACTGAAAAATAAAGATAAAGCCTCATGTATTCTAATAGGTCATAAGTGGATCAAATTAAGATAATGGTAAGGCAAAACCTTGGTAATTCATAAACATTCTGAGAATGGAAAGAATTTTATACATTGAAATCTCTTATGAGCTAAAACCTGATGAAGACTAAGAAGAAAAATACTGTAATGGTTTAGGTTTAGAATATCTGCTTATCCCTCACAAAAACAAGGTAGCAATGTTGGAAGTGGGGCTTGGTTACTAAGGAGGGGTCTTGGGTGTAGCTTTGGGGAATATATGGCTCCTCCTTGCCTTGCTCACACATGTGCAAGCTCCCCCCCCCAACCCCCCCGCTTCCTGCCACCATGCCTTGAGCTTTGCACATGTCATCTGGCCTGACATGGACTGAAACTCTGAGATCTTCAAGAAAACTGTGAGCAAATAAATTTTCCTTCCTCTAAATTGTGTAGCCAGTCTATTTGGATTATAGCAGTGGGAAAGTTGACCAAGACACCTACATAACGAACATATCACATCTTTTATTAGTATCCACAAAAGCAATACTTAAAAGTATAAGCTGCAGTGACCACATTGTATAGACTCCGAAGACAGACAAGTAGGATTTGAGGACTGAGGAAGCCATTTACTGGTTGTGTGATTTGGAGTATGTCATTGAGCTCTATACACTTCAGTTTTAGCCTCTCTAAGAAGGAAGTAATGATGGTACATCCCTCACATGTTTATTGTGAGATTTAAAGGACTTATATAAATAAAGCACTAGACTGGTGCTGACACATTATGTAATGGATTTTATAAAAGTGTAGTTTGGATTTGGGAGTGCATTCTATGATGCTTTAAACTTTAGGCACAGCTAGCATTTGTTTGACCTTGTTTAAAAAATAGCATGGATTTCCCATATACACAAAGGTTGGGAGTATCACAATGCATACTGGGAGAACAAAGAAAAGCAATACAAGTACATAGTTCACAAAAGGATCATCTTAGATGAGTCATTGCAATGGACTAAAATATAAAATAGATGGTGAAACAAAGTCCATTCATGTGGGACCGGGTATGTGTGTGGCTCTCGTTGTTCCTACCATTTCTTTGGGTACTGAAATAATGACTACAAGTGCATTGTGTCTTTTAGGATCCCATTCACATCCATTGCTTCATTAGAAATTCAGGGCTATTAAGGTGGACAATGAACTTACTTTTACTCTCACAGATCTCTTTGAGGAATCAAGTCAATTGAATATTTATACTTGAGCAAAGAGGAAAGCTTTCTGCCAATTATTTTTCTGACAGATCATAAGCCTAAGCTTTTCATTTGAGCTTTTCAACAGGCCTGGGCGGGCCCAGAGGAGCAACTTCTCAGCTCAGCAGACCCAGTTCCCTTTATGTGATTGACATCATGCCTTCCACACAAGGTGGTTGGTTTGTAAGTAGTCATGGACTTCATGCTCCTGGACACGAAGGCCATTTTGGGTATTTCATCAAGGAATCTCCAAGAGTGAGGTAGGAAAGGAAACTGACTAACTGGGGATTTCCACTAGACCTTCCCATCGGTTACACCCCATTGCACCGTTTCATCTGTTGGATTCAAAGGTGATTTTCCATGAGACTACAGCTACTCAAAAGGAAGGTCTTCAGCTGTTTCTTATCAAAGTTGACCAACTATTACATCAGCATTGTTGATTCAGAGCTCCATATCAGGCATATATGACAGAGATGGGAATTTTATGCAAATATTTTCATGGAGTCATTGACTAGGAAACCCACCTACCCCAAAGCATGAACATGTACCTTTTAATGAGGCTTGGTTAAAGCTACTCAGAATATTGGTCCAGAAAGAAAATGTTCTCAGAAATTGGTGATGATTATCTCTTTTATCTAAACACTTTTTGAAATCTTTAAGTATTTTATAATAATAGAAAATCTGAATACACAGCCACATGTGGTGCTGCACACCTGTCTGTAATTCCTGTACATGGGAAGCTGAGACAAGAGGATTTCAGGTTCAAAGACAGCCTTAGAAACTTAGCAAGACTCTGTTTCAGAATAAAAAATAAAATAGGACTGGGGGTGCAGCTTACAGGTTGAATATCTCTGAGTTCACACCTAGTAAAACACACACACACACACACACACACACACACACACACCTAAATATGTGTTAACTTTTACTCAACAAGTACTATGTCTAGAGGTCAATTATCCCAATAATACTGCAATTATCAAAATGTATAAATTTGAGCCACGCATGATGACACATGCCATCCTAGTACTTGGGAGGTTAATACAGGAGGATCACAAGTTTAAGGCCAGTGCATGGTAACATAGTGAGACCCTGTAGCTCATAAATAGAACACTTCTGGGTTCAATCCCTACACACACACACACACACACACACACACACACACACACACGTATAAAATTGAGCACATCTGTACTTACACTCGGACAAAACCAGATGATTTTAAGAATTAAAAATTATTTCATCATCATGTGTTCTTTTTGGTTCTTCCTCCTATAATTTGGGCTTAAAATGTAAAAGAATGTAAAAAAAAACCCTAAAGACAGGCTCTTTTTGTCTACTATTTCAACAAATAAATCAGTACTTGAAGTATAGGAGGCAAGTAAAAGTCTTTGGAGAATAAATGAATATCTGAGAACTTTGTGACTTTCTAGCCACACTGATATTTTTGTTTATCTACAGAGGTAATAGGCTCAACCACTTTAAGGGAAATTGATCAATATTAACAACAGAAAAATGTTTTCATTTCCAGGAACATTATAATTGTACAAAATCAAAAAGTAATCTACAAATTAATTACAGAGCATTATTATTAAATGAGTCAAAGGCATTCTAGAAATAAATAATCCAGCACTTTTCTAAAGGCTGTTGCTGTCATGCATAAGTAAGCCCTCAGGATAAAAACTGGGAGCCTTATTTTTAATAGATTCATCACGTTAATTAATGAATGTATAAACAACTCATACAAGCACCTGAGCCAAGCATTGCTCTTGGGGACCAGAGGAACATTTCAGTAGCAAGAACTAAAAGCAAACAGCACTGTCTTCATTTAGAAAATTCATCCTGTTTTTGATTTCTCCAAAGGATAACACTGAAACAAAACCTGGCACAGAACTGAAATACATAATTGAAGCCAACTTTTCCTCGTAAGGTAAATATGATCCTTCCCATATTGTGAGATGCTTGCACCCGGTCCCTGAACTGGCCCCAGGCAACCTGCTCTTCCTAGCCTTCTCACCTCCTCCTGTGCCATCTTCTCCTGCAAGAGGAAGGGCCAGTGTCTCCACATTCTCTCACTCCATGCTGATGCTGCTCAAAATTTGATCTCTAGAAAGAATCTAATCCTAGATATTTATACACATAAGAGTCCAAATCACCACTTTACCTTTCTCTGAGATATTTGGGTTTTTTTTTGTTGTTGTTGTTTTGTTTTTTTCTTTTCTTTTTTTTTGGTTTTAACTTCTATGTAATATACCTCACAAAAACAAATGAATAAAAAAAAAAATCCTTTTTTTTTTTTTTTTTTTTTTTTTTTTTAGCTGAGCGTGGTGGCATACCCTTGTAATCCCAGCACTAGGGAGGCTGAGACCAGCCTCAGCAACTTACCCAGAATTTCAGCAACCAAGTAAAACCCTATTTTGAAAAATATAAAGGGCTGGGGTGTGGGGTATTGCTTCGAGGTTCAATGCCTCTGGGTTCAATCTCTAGTATCCCCCCAAAAACATTTTTCTAGAGAAATTCTAAGCATTAGAAGTCAGAAAGATCATATCTTTCAGTTTGTTTATTTGGTTTTGAGATAAAGGCTTTGCAATTATATGTGCAGACTAAACTTACCACTTTAGTCATATTATCACAATTACTTAGAAGGAACGGTACAGCAGCCCAGTCATTGGTTGATCAGGCCGCGGCACCTCTCTGTTGAGACTAGCCACTGGCATCCTTGGTTCCCTCATCCAAACCTTCCAGTCTGACGCATTTCTCTGACTTGGGTAGAAAGCCTCTCTGAGAACTGGCCCCTCCTTGGTGGGAACACAGCCCAAATCACACCCATCATTTTTTTCCACCAGCCCCACCCTGTCCTTACAGATCACCCCATCCCAGTGTTGAGAGCTCAGCCATCACTGATCCAACCCTCAGCCACTGCTGGAGTTGCAAACGTCAACTATGTGACATCCATGCAATGTTTCAGAAACTACAGGTTTTCTGGAGTTTAGTTTATGATCTCATTACTTTTTGTATATGTAGTACTGGGATTGAATTCAGGCACTTTACCACTGAGCTGTTCCTCCAGCCTTTCTTTTTTTTATTTTTAATTTTATTTTGAAACAGGGTCTTGCTAAGTTACCATGTATTGGTCTCAAACCTTTGATCCTTCTGCCTCAGCCTCCCAAGTACTGAACTTATAGGTGAGTGCCACTAAACCTGTTTTTTTTTTTTTTTATCTCATTATTTTTCTTTTTCTTTTGGAATTGGGGATTGGATCTGGGAGAAGAGTTTTATTTCTGAGATATACTCCCCAGTCCTTTTTTATTTTTTTTATTTTAAAACAGGATTTTGTTAAGTTGTTGAGGCCTTGAACCTATGACTATCCTGTCTCTGCCTCCCAAGTGCTGATCTCATTACATTTAATACAATAATACAAATAATAATTGTTCATTGTATTATTTTGCTAGGGATGCCATAACAAAATACCAAAGACTAGAAGGCTCAAAAAACAGACATTTATTTTCTTACAGGTCTGGGAGCTGGAAGTCTAAGATTAAGGTACAAGCAGGATTAGTTTCTTCTAGATGCTTCTCTTCCTGGTGTAGAGATGGCTGTCTTCTCACTTTGTCCTCGCATGGTCACACATGTGTGCATGTGTATATGTGTGTGGTGTCCTAAATTTTATTACAAAGAGGACAGTCATATTGGATTTGAGCCTACCCTAGTGACTTTGTTTTACCTCAATCACCTCTTTAAAGGCCCTGTCTACCAATACAGTCACATTCTGAGGTCCCAGTGTTAGGCCTCCAGCATACCAATATTAGTGTGACTTAAGTTGGCTCTTAACATAGGTGTTTTTCTCTATGGCACATGTGTTCAACCCAGTTCCCCCCCGCCCCGGAAAAGTTTTGATAATTCATACAAATACTGTTCCATAGCCACAGATACATCTTTAAACAAAGCCCCTCTCTTCAGAATGCAAAACTCTATCCTCTCTGTTACGTTTCCCATTCCAGGTCCTCTATGGTCCAAGTTTATGTCTTCAAGTTCCCTTTCATATAATTCCAGCAAAGCATAGCCATTCTGGACTGCTCAAACATAGGGTTCAATTTCCTACTTCCATTTTTCCATTAGCTTTTTCCTCTCCAAGAACAGCACTCCCCTTCTGTGCTCTAATCACATGCTAGTTTACTCCACCTTTCCTTAACCTTAGAAGTGCCCTTCAAACCATCTAGATTCCCAGCTGACAGTTCTAGCCCATTCACCTGACTCACCTGTTTCATTTCCTTCGTCTGCTAGCTTCCTAGATCACTGAATCCCAAGTGGCCCTCAGTGGAGGGCTCCACCACAGCATGAGTGCTGAATAAATCATTTGTTGAACTGATTAACTCCAATTGGTTTGGCAGCAATTTTCTTCAAGGGTAAATGTAATTAAAATATACTAAATAATTATTATTTTTTTCCGTTTTTTCATCTTGTAGACATGGCATAAATCATGGCTTGGTGATCAAGATCCAGCATCAATTATTTTGCTTGATTTTTTTTCTTCCCCAAATAACACAATTATAATCTATATGCATATAACTATATGTATTATTTTTTTATATTTGTGAAAACTGGGAGAAATACTCTATTATCCACATTACATTTTAGAAAACTTTGGGGTTTATTAGTAGTGACTGCTTTGTCTAATATATAATTATAAGAACTAGTTTCAAGGCACTTTTAGATAATTTCTTGTTTATTTTCCACTCTACTGCTCCCATTCCAAGCCTTTTTCTGCATTTGACATAAAGATCTTAGTTTTTTGTTGTTGTTGTCATTAACCACATATCCTTGTCCTTGAGCAACCTTAACAAATTGACTTAAGTCTTTAAAAGCTACATATTAACATAGGCCAAATGTGGTCAATGATTTGACTGGATAGCTCATAGCCTTTTCCAACCCATTCCATCTCTACTGCCTTTATTATAGAGATTAGAAAGACTCATTTTCCCACCCTCTTCTCATTAAGGACAGTCACATGGCAGAGTTCTGGGCCAGGGACTGTAAGCTGAAACTTTCTGGGGGCCTTGGAGAAGGCTTTTGATTTTCTGACAAGTGGGACAGAGACAACTAGAACTGCCCTTTCCCCCTTCCCTCTGTCCCTCTCACTGTCTGTAACACAGACATGGTGACTGGAACTGCTATGGCCCTGTGTCACACTTCATATATGCTGGCCCTCTGCAAATGTTGGTGACATAATATGACAGCTGAAACACCTCCAGGGGCCACCTACTTAAAAGTGATCCCACTTTGTTCAAACTATTTTAAGTCTAGGTTTCTTGTTACTTAGGGTTGAGAGCATTTAAAATGGAAAAACAAAGCCTATCAGTTGAAAATTTGTGTTTTCCGCAAAAAGAAACTTTCAGGCCATAGAAAGTACTCGGTAATCACAATTCAGTTAAGAATCCACAAACCCATTTCCCTAGGTCAAAAGGAGGCAGAGGAGAAAGAGTTGGCTGATTTCACACAAATGAGACCCCACAAGGAGATCTCTATTCTCTTCATTCTTTATAGATGAAGGGCAGCCTGTTTCTTTCCCCCTAGGGATTATTAACTCATTTCTGCAAAAGTCAAGAAGGAAGAAAGTTACATTACAGACCAGAATGAAAGGGGAACGTTGTGATAGCCTCCACTTACAGATTACTGTGATCTGCTTCTCATGAAAGCAGAAGGCATAGAATAGCATAGAATGTTGAGATCCACCTGTTTTTTTTCTCTCTTATTCTTTTTTATAACCATCCTAGTACAGAAAACCTGTAATTGTGATGTATAGTTGGCAAGAATCCCGTTCATTTCCTACAGAAACTCAGGAAGCTTGGGCTGCCTCTCTCCAGCTCATTATCAGAGCAATTAAAGTCAGCTGTGGCAAGGCTGCTTTTAGGGCTTCCATTCTGTAATTTGTGTAGCCCAAGGCATGATTCATTTTTATGAAGAGATTTTGGTTCCAATCCTGATGAGTTTTAAAGAGTTCTAATTAAACACTCTTTGGGGAGTTTTTCCTTGATCTGCTGGATTCAAGGTTCTTTAGTAAATAACCTCCCCAGATTATTCTGGGTGGGGATAATTTACCTTCAATTCTAATGCCCTAATTGTATTTTATACATATACTGAAACTCCCAGACAGTAATCTCATTAAGTAAATAGAAAACCATATATATTATACTGAAAACAATACATTGTTAAAGGACATATGCAAATCTTCAAACTTGCAGGTCTCATTTAAATTGACCCAAAGCTAAAAAATCCTTAAATGGAACAATATTGCTGCTTACTTAAATAATAAATATACTCTTACATGTAAGGCTAAATTATAAGGCTCTATTTTAGATACAAAGTGTGCTTATAAAATGCACATGATAATTACATTTCTGGCCACATTTCATACAGAGTGTTCCTTCTACAGAAGTCTGAAAGCCTTTCCAAGATTAGTAACTTGTCTGATAAAATGTAGCTTGAAGGGAAGGGATTTTCTAGAAGACTTTATTTGAAGTTGAGTTTTCACTATAAACACATTGGCTATACTGTCTTTACATTTTATGTTAGTTGTGTGTATATTGGAAAAGCCAATGGCTCTCAACCATAATTTCTTACTACTGTTGTTTTACTTAGATTGCAGGCAAAACAGAACTGTATTACAATGGGGATGCAAATTCAAGTAAGCCACTCCCCCTAAGTCCCCATTCCTGCACCAAAAAATGCTTATATTCCATTAATTTTATATATAATTTTATATATCTTTCATGAGAGAGATAAACCTATCAGTAAATTCCGCCTTGGTAAGAATGATAGAAATCATCTGTTTTTTCCTATCTCTTCTTGAAATATTCCGGGTACATATTTTTCTCACGTCCTGAAACACTATTCCCTCTGCTTTTCATCTGGCTAGTTTCTGTTCATCCTTCAATTTTTAGCTTATATATTATTTCCTCTCAAAAGTTTGATAGCTTACCCAGATACAAGCTGATTCTCCCCTTTAATGGGACTTTTTCTTCTACTTCAATGCACTTTAGCTCATTAGGCATTTAATCATGTGCTGGCATGTTTAATGTTGATTACCCCTAGTCTTTTGAAAGGCTCAGGAGGGCAGAACCATATCTGTGATGTCCACTGCTATGTCCTCAGAGCCCAGGCCAGTCCTACATAGTGTAAGTGCTCAAGGAATACCAGTAGTGGAGACCTCAAATGACAGCACGGGAGCCAGACTTGCTGTTCTTCAGAAAATAAAACACCCATTTTGCAGAGGAGATAGTTATGAAAATTAAAAAGTTCCCCGCACCTGAGGAAAAGAAGGATGGTGAAGAAGAACTGCATATACTTCACAGTCTGGTTTGGGGTCTTGGTGGTGGGTATTGAACTCTGCCATTGAAAACATACATTTTTGCTCCTGGTCAATGCTTCCTCACTGCCATGGATTTGAACTTTGCGATGTACATTTATCATTATTACACAGAAAACAACTTAAAATGAAGACAGACACAAGTGAATACCTCTCAGGTATGCAGGAAGAATTGTTCCTTTAAAAATATCTTTCTGTAAAACAAGGGAAACTCCTGAGGATGGAAAAAGAAAAAGCTAGGTGGCAGCAGACTGCCTTCTTTTTTATCACCAACTTTCAATACCTCCATTGATGAATAGAAATACACTTGCTAACAATCAGTGCTGGTATTCATACAACTAATATCAGTAATTCAAAAGACTTCCGGAAATAAGTTCCTAAGCCACTCCCAGCCCTTTGGCTGGTTTGGAATTTTCCCCATCTTTGTAGTTCTGAGAGAAAATGATCTAAGCTAGATGTCTATGACTACATTCTGATGATTCCAATTCATAATCCCAGAATATAAAATAGACCAATTTCCTTAACAGTGATACTTCTGTGAGAACAAATGGGTTCAAGAAATAACAGGAACAACAAAAAATCCAGGGGGGCGGCACTTTGAGGGAATCATTTTTAGTTGTATTGCTTTTTTGCTGTAACTCTGAAGAAAGCTGCCTTAACCTCTAAAAGTAGTATCTTGTTGACTAGAATTGGTAACCCCTAGATTCAAGTAAATTATTCCATGAACTTGAAGGTGTCCTTGACAGGAAGAAGGCTACATTCATCTGGAAGCCATTAAGGAAGGTATAATTTCATCAGGCCAGACAGCCAGGGAAAGTGATCCTCAGAGGGAACCTTCTGCAGAAAGCATTTTGCATTTCCCTCTCCCTGGGCATCAGTAACCACAATGGAGCTATTTTTGGATTATTTCTCTTTATTTCGTTTTAGCACTATTACCATATTTTGGGGAAAATTACTTTAGTTGTTATTAGAAGTAGATATAGCTAATGGAAGTTTGGCTGTAGGACCAGATAGCCAGGTCTCAAACATCAGCTTATTAGCTACTTCTTGGGGAGACAATCTCCAGCCAACTGCCTGCCCACATGACTCTGTTTTCACAGGTGGTAAGAAAAGTGATAGAGAAAGGGGCAGAGATAACACTATCACTTCCTAGCTGTTGTGAGAATTAACTAGTTTACCACTGAAAAGGTCTAGCACATGACCAGCTAATAGCGTGCACTAAATTAGCTCTCACTCCTTTCTTCTGTTTTGGGCTTCCCTTTTCCCCCCCTCTTCTCCATCTTCCAAGGACTAGCCTTAGTAGAAGAATTTACTGTGGGCAAATCCTAGGAAGGAGAAAATATAAAGAACAAAGGTATTGGCTTCAAGGAGCAAAGACACATGGAGGGCACACAACAAGAGAAGGATAGAGAAAAAAGAAAGGAAAGTTTCAAAAAACAAGGCAACTGTATCATTTCACTTTACTGACCAGCTCACCCTAAATTTGCCAGTTCTTTGGTAAACCAAGCTAGCAGGCTTCTTAAATTGCCAACTGTTAGAAATTTACATTCTTTTTAAACATTTAAAAAACATTTTTAAAGACATTAGTAAGAAGTGAGAATCATTCATAAATTCCCCTCCTTAATGATATTGGTCACAAATGTAGTAAACAGCTAACATTTATGGGGTAACTACCACCTGCCGAGCACTGTGATAAGCATATCATATGAGTAACTCAAGAATTCCCACAAAAGCCTTAGAAGTTGGATATTATTATGGTTTCCATTTACAAATGAAGATATTGAGAGGGAGGGAGGGAGAACACACATAAGTAATGGGCAATTGACCTCTGGTCTGACCCCAAAGCCCAAGACCTTGCCTCTCTTAAGTGAGCAGTTGAACTCAACAGCTCTTGCAGATGATTTTGCTAGACCATACAGTATGATTTCACAACCTAATTGTTTTCCACCAAAGTGAGCTCTGGGGACCTGTGAATGGGCATGGAGAAAATTTAAGAGGTCATAGGGCACTAGCTTAAAGTTAGTTAGTGACACAAGTACCTTTGCCCATCTTGTGAACACTTTTTTAAACCACTTTCACGCCTATCTAAGGCTTTTATAAAATGCATGGCTATATACTTTTTCTTTGGTAGTGGGAAGTGAAGATATTGTGGAGACAAGACTTGGGGAAATTCATAGTTTATAAACATGAGAACCACTGATTTCATATATAGTTTTATAAATGTTGAAAACAACTTCCTAAGAATTCTTTTTTTCTTTTGGTATTGGGGATTAAACCCAGGAATGTTCTATACCACTTGCTCTTTTTATTTTTTATTTTGAAACAGGGTCTAGGGTTGCTGAAAGTCTCACTAAGTTGCTGAGGTTGGCCTCAAACCTGCAATCCTCCTTTCTGTTTCCCAAGTACTGGGATTATAGCCATGTGCCACCATGCCCAGCTCCAAGAATTCTTTAAGTTTCCACTAATCTATCATGTACCCTAAAATGTGGTCTCCCATGAAAATCCCTTCCATTCCTATATTAATACCCAAATAAATTACCTCATTTGATTCTTACAATTTATGAAGTCACTCGGAAAGGTAACTATAGCCTGCTTTATAGAGGAAAAAGTGGGGTTTCAGGGCCCTGAAAGGGGTATGAGTAGGAAGTTCAGGGTGATTTTGCAGTTTGCAAGTCCCCAGGGAACAGACCTAGGACAGGGTGCCCACTGAGAAATGCCTGATTAGAACAGAACAGAGAAGATGCACCCTTTTTATTTTTTTTTAATTTAAATTCTTACAAATTCCTCACTGCTATAACAACTATTGATGAAAATCTATTTTCATGATCCTCAATGGCATTATTAGTATGTCATAGATAAAAACTTGGAAAATAAAAAATGTAAATCAAGAGATATGTTATAAAGTTTTTGCAAAACCATCTAAGCATCTGATGGTGATAATGTACTTATTTTGTTGTTATTTTTCCAAACTCAAATTCTTTACTATATCTTCAATTGGAAGGCAAGTCCTACTTCTGTACAATGCAAATAAAGTCCCAGGCAGTGATAAGCCTCAAAATATGTTTCATTGAATCTCCCTCCACCATACACCATGGATATAAGAATAACCAAGACATGTATCCAATTGAATTTTTAAATCCTAGATTTGATTTCTCAGATCAAGCTCATATATTTTCCTAACATTTCTCCGTTTTCTTGAAATAATTTCCCCTACTAACACAAATAAGCAATGATAGAAGGCAATTAAAGCAGGTGAAGTGGTGCATTTCTATATCCCAGTACTCGGGAGGCTCAGTGAGAAGGATTACAGGTTTGAGGCTAGTAAGCCATAACTTAGAAAGACCCTGCTTCAAAAATAAGAAATAAAATAGGGCTGGGATGTAGCTTAGAGGTATAATGCCCTTGGGTTCAGTCCCCAGTAATCAGAAGAAAAATTTAAAAAGGAGGCAATTGAATATATTTCAGCATTTCTAAACAATGTTCTACAGATTAGTTCTTGAATCTAATTGGTGATATAGGCTAGGCAGACACCATGAAGTGGGAGAGTTGTTCTGTGTAAAATAAGTTTAAGAAAAAGATTTAAAGAAGTAAAACAGATTTTCAAAAATTCTCATTTCCTTTAACATGTTGATGCATAGATTATATTTAAGAACAAAGTTGAATACATAATTTTTCTTAAAACTACTTGTGGAGCCATTGTTTTGCACGGCAGTTACAGGGACCAGGGTCTCATGAGTACATGCTGTCTTGTGAACTTGGAAGTCATGCAGAAGTGAATTCCTGTTACAGCTCAGAAGAGCTGTGTGACTGTGAGAATTATGGAAGCTCTCTAAGCCTCAGTGTCTTAGTCCTGGTATCCTTGGGTTAACAAAAGGTCATGAAATTAAAAAAAAAAAACAAAACAAAAAAAAACACTGAGGAGAACAGCAGCATATCCTTTCAAATGCATCTCTACCAATCCCCAAATTTACCAGTAGCCTTTGCTTGCTCAAGTTTTAATTCTAACTTGATGAACAAATTTCATTGACTGGAATGTTACATAAAATTCCAAAACATTATTTTCCCGGAAACCAACATATGGTAACTATGATGGACTTGTACATAGAATTCAATCTCCTTCATCACTTTACATACTTTTCATAATTTTTCTAATAGCTAAGAACTATTCTTAGCTACTTTCCTTCTTATAACTACTACTATCTAGATCGGCACTGTCCAAAAGAAATATGATAACCATGGATACGGGGCCGCACATATAAGTTTTCTAAAAGTCACATTAGAGTGAAGTTGATTTTATAATATATATATATTTCCAAATAATTATATAATATTATGATTTAAACATGTAATCAATATAAAAATTATTAATGACTAATGATATTTTTTAAACTTTTGTTTATATAGGTTGGGCACCTCTAATCCCAAAAGCCCCTAAATCCAAAAGTTTTATAACACCAGCCTGATGCTCAAAAAGCTTGAGGTTTTGGAGCATTTCAGGTTTTTTAGTTAGGGATGCTCAACTTGTAAAATCTATACAAATATTCCAAAATCTCAAAAACTCCCAAATCTGAAATTCTTCTGATCCTGAGCATTTCAGATAAGGTAACGCTCAATCTGTACAAGTATTTGAGATACTGTGTGTGTTTTGCACTTATAGCACATCTTGTTTTGATAACCACGGTTCCAGGGCTGTGGCTAGTGGTCATCCTGTTGGACAGCACAAGTCCAGATTAGCAGTCAGCTTTCTTTCAGGAACCATTTTTCTATACTATTATGGTTTATCACTTCAGAGTTATAGCATATGCAAGGAGAACAGAGAATAAGGAGCCATTTGCGATGTGGACACAGTAATCTCCAGGCTCACTCAATAGTTAAGAAACTTAAACCCAGATGAGATCTCTGCTGTACATGAGAGCAAATTACTACCTGTTGAGAAGCATCAGAGTCTCTCACAATAGGCCAATTCACAAAAGCCAAGGGTCATTATAATTGTTTTGCAAGTAGGAGAAAAAGCAATGACAGTGATTTAAAGTTTTGACAAAAGTAAATTCCATAAACATATATTGAATAGTAATTGTGTATATGATATTCAGCTAGGTCTTAACACTTCAAAAAAGTTGCTAGGTATGAAAAATCACATTTTCTGGGCAAAGGCATATATATATGTATATATATGTGTGTGTATACATACATACATATATAATATATCCAAGTATACACATATACACATGTTTATATGTATGGTATAAATCAAACATATTTTAAACGGTGAGTTGGGTGGTGATTGTTATTTCTGTTTTGGCGTTTTTTGGTTTTCAGTACAGTGGATTGAACCCAGGTGCATTCTACCTCTGAGCTATACCCCATCTCTATTTATTTATTTACTTATTGATTGATTGATTGATTGGAACTGGGGATTGAACCCAGGGGCATTCTACCTCTGAGTTACATCCCCAGCCCAAGCCCAATTTTTTACTCTTTATTTTGAAACAGGGTCTCATTAAGTTGTGGAGGGCCTCACTAAATAGCTGAGGCTGGCTGTAAACCCGGATCCTCTGGTTTCAGCCTCCCAAGTACTGGGATTACAAGCATGAGTCATCACACCTGGCTCCTTTTCATTTTATTTATTTTATTATTTTGAAATAAAAGGTTTGGGGCTGGCCTTAAACCTGAGATCCTCCTGTCTCAGCCTCCCATGTACTGAGATTACAGGCATGTGCCACCACACCAGCTTTGTTTATTGTTTTGTTTTTTTTCTTTTTCTTCTTTAAAATAATGGGTAATATAGAAATGCAGAAAGTTAGTCTTGTTCCTTACATAAATTTTATATTTAAATTTAATTTATATTTGATGGAAGAAAATTTATGGCCTATTCTTATAAATAATGATAGCTAACATGAACTGCTTCCTATATGTCAAGTACTAGTCCATACATGTATTATCTCACTTAACACTCAGAGGCAACTGAAACAAAGTACCTTTAAGAAATTTAATAAATGCTATATAAGCTGCAAATGGATGACTTATTTGTTTGAGATGAGGTTTTGTTATGCTGCCAGTCTGGTCATGAATGAGTGGGTCTAAGGATCCCTCTGCCTCAGCCTGCTGAGTAGCTAGGACAAGTGTCTACCACCACGCCTGGCTTGGAACAGTCCTAATCTGAACTCAGGAATCACTGTTCAATCATGAAGTAAGATACTTAAATTAATTGTGTGATATTCTAAACACTATTTTTAGATAAGCATTTGTTAGCTAACTGGAATTAGGTACTTAAAAGCAATTCCTATATTTCTTATAACTTTAAATATCTCTGGAGATCTTAATGGGAAAAATTACAAAAATATAGTTTTATACTTAGAATAAACTCTCACTTTACTTTGCTCCAAGTCCCATCCATGAAAAAGCTCAGCTGTATTCCTTATCACCGACAAATACCAGAATCTACCACATAGCATAGCCTCTTCTCTGCACCATGTCCCCTAGGGCTTGCATTCAGCTTTAACGGTGACCTTTCATGGTCTAGAGGCTCTTGAGAGATGACAAATACCTTTTTCCTCTGAACTGTAAAATAACCATATTTGGACTTGATTCTTCATGCAATTTTTATTACGTCCTTTTTATTTCTCTCATGTATAAATTGAAACTTTAAAATGATCATATCTATTTTAGTAGTATCTAAATATTAGTTTGGGTAATGTGACTGAGTTAAAATTACTAATAGCTATATATAAACTAGTTGGATCAACTGGCAAGTAATTTTAAATCATTCATTTCATATCAATGTAGCTAGGAGTTTGTGGCAGGGAAATCTCTTTTTCGAACTCTAGAAACACAGCCTCTTCCCAGTCTCTGGTAAATGCCATTCTACTCTCTGCTTCTATAACCTCAACTTTTTAGATTCCACATGTAAGTGTGATCACACACATAGCCCTCCTCCTGTTTATACTTACTAACATTTGTCTAGAATAATGTTAGCAACAGGGTCACGTTTGAAATGCTGTCAACCTCAAATTTAAACAACATATATCACAGTATATGGCATTAAGTTTGTGGTATCACAAATTTAGCAGATTATACATACTCAATATACATATAAGTTAATAGGGACATTAAACTATCCTTTGCTCTTTTCCAGGCTTGGTATTGATTTCACAAATTCATGTTTGACATATGGAGAAATATTTAGTCACATATCCTGGATCATGTAGAGTTTTCTCTTACTTTCATAATGCTATTTCTATAAGGATATAGTCATTTCATGGTCTATATAATCAATTTAAAATGAGAAGGCTGAAGACCTAAGAAGTCAAGTAACTTGTCAGATATATAATGAGCCAAGATAAAAGTGAACACCTAGTCCAGCTAGCTGTGACTCTTCCATGTAAAAAAATTAGCAGAGTTCCTGTTTCAATTACCATATGAGTGACACCTGAAGAAACTGTGTGCTGAGACTTCATTTATGATAATAAAGAACCTTTACAATAAAAGCAAGAAATTATAATTTGCATGGTGAATTATACAGAAACTTGTAAGCAAAGTTTGGAATTGGGTTTAGACATTATAATGCCTTCATATAACATACAGAATGGCTTATGGGGAGAATTTTTTGCAGAACAATAAAGAAAACACTTTATATCCATTTAGTCATTCCTTAGTACTAATTATAAACCAAAGAAAACTAAAAGATGTGTAGACTCATGCCTTCCCCATCTCAGAGTTAATTGTCACAATAGAAAAGGGGAGTGAAAATGCTTAAAAGGGGCCCACGCCACTAAGTGATTCCACTTTTAGAACCAACTTCATGGTATCTCAAGTGGCACAGCATGATAATCAGCTTTCACAGAAGTATAAAAATTCTCTTCTGAGAATGGAAGCAGTCTTGGTGGATGGGCCAGATTTCCAACTCACCCTCCTGAGTTTTTCTGTTAGCTGTCTCAGGCTCTGTAATGGCTTAAATCATTCATGGGAAACTTGAGGTTCACTGTTTAACCTTTACACAAAATCAAGCGTTCCAGAAACTTTGTTATGAACATCTTTTAAAAATGACTTATGTTCTTTTTCTTTCATGCCTATCTTCCTTCTAAATACCATCTCCTTAAGATTCTTTCTGCCCACTGAACCAGGAGTGAAAATATTAAAAGCAGTAGACATCTATTTTACAAAAATGATTATCTAAATGTCTAAGTAATTTATTAGTGCATAAATATATTATATTATGGAGTTCTAATATTATATTATGGAGTTTATAATTCTTATTATAGGTTAATAAGAATTAGGATCCCTTTTGGACTTCACAAAAAGGAAGCCAATTAATTTTCAACAGTTTTCACATACAGCCAGCTATTTTTATCTTATTTGTAATACTTATTCTACCTAAAAATTTGACTCTAACACCTATATCCTAAACTTAGCTACTCTAACTGTGGTCTGAGCATCAGCAGCACTGGCTCCATCCTGAAGCTTATGAGAGATGTAGACTCTCAGGCCCCATCTCAGATTTATTTAGTAAGCATCTGCATTTTAACAAGATCCTCAGGAGAACCATGTGCACATTCAGGGTTGAGAGGCACTAGCCTAAGCCAAAGAACTTAGTATTTGTTTACAAACTTTCTTGTTCTCTTAGGCAAAAGTGCCAAGTTTCTCTATAATCTTTGGTCTTAGCCTAGAAAATCATTCAAATATATAAAATGATAGAAAAAAATAGAAGAAAAGGAAAATCTCCCCAAGGTAAAAATGTAGCCTGAAAAACACCACATCCTTTGTTTATCCTATCTTCCAAAGTTTTAATTTGCTTTCTGATTCTTCCATTAAAGAAGCTGAGACAGGAGGATTGTAGGTTCAAGAGAGTCATAATGAGACTCTCAGCAACCTAGCTAGACTAAGACTCTGTTTAGAAACAAATAATAAAACAGGCTGATGGCCTAGCTTGTAGGTAGAATGTGCCTGGGTTCAATAGCTAGTGTCCCTGTCCTCCAAAAAAAAAAAGTTTCTTACAGTAAGGGCTATCTCAGAATAATTTCCAGCTACAGAGATCATCATGTCAGGTGGATCAGTCTGTAGTCAATGAATACAGGGGGGAGAGGGGCGGGTATCTGATCAGATAGTGGTTCTTTTCCTTGGTTATTACCATTTCTCTATGAATTTAGATATTTTTCGTATCTTATTTTCACCCCTGGCAACATGCAGGACAACAGAGAGTTGGAAGTGATGTTAAGTAAACTCAAATGTAATAACATTCTCCAGAGCCCCCTAAAGTAGAGATTATGGGGGGTCTTTAAAGACTAGAAATGGAACCACCATTTGACCCAGCTATATCACTGCTTGGTATATTTTAAAAGGAATTGATGTCAGAATACTATAGTGATACATGCATATCCATGTTTGTAGCATCACAATTCACAATAGTAGAATTATGGAACCAACTAAGATGTCCATCAACAGATAAATGAATAATGAAAATGTGGTATATATGCACAATGGAATTTTACTCAGCTATAAAGAGCAATAAAATTATGTAACTTGCAGGAGAATGGGTAGAATTAGAGAATATTATGCTAAGTGAGATCAGCCAGTCTCAGAAAGTCAAGGGTCAAATGCTTTCTTTCATATGTGGAAGCTAGAGAGAGCTTCTGTGTAGCAAAGGAAACTATCAAGAATCTCATTATTTGAAAAAGTACATCATGGGCATTAGGGTGTCCCCCACCATCCATCACCTTCAGTTAAAGTCAATCACTAAACTGAACTTGAGAAAGAGGGAGGGTGAGGGAGGGGGTGGGAATTGGGGAAGGGGTTAAATGAGAAATGTGTGCATGTATGCCTTTATCAGTTTATACCTAACAAAGATGTATGATTACAATGCACCAATTAATAAAAAAAAGAATCTCAAAAGAGAGCCCACAGAATAGGGAGAAAAATTTTGCTAGCTACTCCTCTGATAGAGGACCAATATCTTGAATATATGGAGAACTCAAGAAACTCACTGCTTAGAAAATAAATAACCCAATCAAAAATTGGGCAAGTGATCTAAATAGACACTTCACAAAAGAAGAAATACAAATGGCCAATAAATGTATGAGGAAATCTTCAACATCATTAGCAATCAGAGAGGTGCAAATCAAAATTATCCTGAGATTTCACCTAATACCAATTAGAATGGCAATCATTAAAAGCACAAGCAACAACAAATGCTGGTGAGGGTGTGGAGAAGTAGGAACCCTAATACATTGTTGGTGGGATTGCAGATTAGTACAACCACTTTGGAAAACAGTACGGAGGATCCTCAGATTAACGGGAATGAACCTACCATATGATCCAGCAATAGCACTTCTGGGTATCTACCCAAAAGAATGGAAACCAAACTACCAGACTAATGCATGTGTATCTATGTTTATAGCTGCACAATTCACAATTGCCAAAGTATGGAACCAGCCAAGATGTCCATCAACAGATGAATGGATTACAAAAATATGGGATATGTACACAATGGAATTTTACTCAGCCACAAAGAAGAACAAAATCATGTCATTTGCAGGGAATGGATGGAACTGGAAAAATTACGCTAAGTGAGATTAGTCAGTCACAAAAAGTAAAAGAAAAATTGTATGCTCTCCCTAATATGTAGAAGCTAGGGAGAAAGTGGGTCATAAGAGAGATTCCAGACAAAAAAGGAGAAACCTTAGATGAACAAAGAAGGTGACCTAATTAAAGGTGATAGTGGGGAGGGAGAAACACCATAATGCATATGATGCACTTTCACAAACATATCAAAGTCAATCATTAAACTAAAAATGAGGAGGGAGGAGGGAGGAATGGGGCAGGAATTGGGGAAGGGTTAAATGAGAAATGTTTGCATGTATGCCTCTGCCAGCATGTACCTCACAAGGATGTATGATTACAATGCACCAATAAAAATTTTTTTTTTAAAGAAAATAAGAAACAAAAAGGACTTTAGATAATTGAGGATAGTTACCAGGGGACAGAGGAGGGAGGGAGAGGGGAAAAGGAAGAAAAGAACTGATCAAAGAATTCAAATTATGTTATGCCCATGTCACTATCAATTGTCACTATCAATCTCACTATTGTGAATGAGGAGGGGTGGGTATCAGGGTGGGACCTGAAGGGAAAAATAACAAGACCTGTGTGCATGTTTGTATGACTTTGAGCATCACTAAGAAGTATGATTATAATGTACCAGTAAAAGGATTAAAAATATAAATATAGTGAATTTTAATCACTTTCTCATTTCTGAATCAGGTGAACCTCATGCAGAAACTATGTACTTCTTCAAAATGCATGATTGAAGTATGTGTGCAGCAATAACATTATATACTATTTCATGTCATGGAAGCCCTAGAATACACTTATATTGCTTTGATGTTCTTCTCTTTTGTTCCCCAATATGCCACAAATAGAGAGCAGTAGGACTAGATTTTGAAAACTTCCAGAAGTAGGATATAACACATGCTACCTCCCTGTAGACATCATCTAAAAGCTAATGCTTATAGTTTGATATGGTACAAGCTGAGTCTGAGTCAACTTACTGACTTGCTGTGCCAGAAGCCAAACTGACACTGTCAATTTATCATGAGCTTTTGAGGAAGTTATGGACAAAGGAGAAATATATATCATCAGAATCTTGACATTGGAAAAACAATAGTGACAAAGAAAGAGGCAGAGCAATAAAAAAAAAAAAAACAACTATTTACATGTATGGATAAAAATAATCAACACACATTTGTAATAATATGATCCATGTTACTGATGTATTTGCTAATGTTGTAAAACAGGCTAAGATGCTTTATGAAAATTCCAAGATAGTTTTTCAAAGGAATAATTCATCAAAGAAAAAACCTGATTTAAACTGATGAACAGGATATATAGCTAGAACTAAAAGTAGGAGATGGGGAACTTTAAACAGATTGAAAGATTATTTGTTGGTCTTGCTAATAATGATAATTGTTGGGTTGGGAAATGAATCTGAATAAAATGTAAAACTACCATATATTTAAGTTCACTATAGCCTAAAGAGGGAAAATTCAATTTGTGTTTATCAGATCAAGTATTTCATTATAGTTACTTATTTCCTAGTTATATATTATTCATCCTGAAGAGAGATAGATTGTGAATGGCTCACTGTTACACATGCTCTTTCTACAAAAACAGGTCCTATAGAGCAGAAGATACAACTCCATAAATAAAATACTTGATGTTACAGGGGGTGGTAGAGACATATGGGGGGAGGCTGAGACAGAAGGATCACAAGTTTGAGGCCACTATGTGGTAACTTAGCAAAACCATTTCAAAATAAAAGATAAAATAAGGCTGGGTGTAAGCTTAAATGTAGAATAACCCAGGGTTCAATTCTCAGTACCCCCCACCCACAAACAATGGCACTGCTATTACTAGGCAATAATTTACTCAGATGCTGTCATTGAATGTGGTGTACTTAGATACTTTGGTAAGGGTATAGAAAACTGGAACACTGTTTTGGGGCTATATAAATGGTGCAACCACTTTGGAAACCTACTTGGCAGTATCTAAAAACACATGCATAACCTACAACCAAGAAATTACACTTTTTACCATGTATACTCAACCTATGTGTGTGTACACAAACCTACAAATACTATATGCACATTTGTTTACCAGTAATATATTCTAAAATGTTAGTAGTGGATCTCTTCACAGTACTCTCAAATTGGAATATCCAAACACCCATCAACAATAGAATAAATAAGTAAATTGTGATAGTCATTCCATGCATTACTATACTATCACAATGAAAATGAAGAATCTACAACCTCACTACTCAATATGGAGGAATCTCACAAAAAAAAAAAAAAAAAAGAATTGAAAGAAGCGCAAATAAGTTTATATTGTATAAATCCATTCATTTAAAGTTCAAAAGTAGCCGGGCATGGTGGCACATGCTTGTAATCCCAGCATTTGGGAGGCTGAGACCTGAAGATCAGGGTTCGAGGCCAGCCTCAACTACCTAGTAAGGCACTCCACAAGTTAGTGAGACCCTGTTTCAAAATAAAGAATAAAAAATAGGGCTGGGGGTATAGCTCAGAGGTAAAATGCACCTGAGTTCAATCCCCGGTACTGCAAAAAAAAAAAAAAAAAAAAAAAAAAAAAAAAAAAAAAAAAAAAAAAAAAAAAAAGTTCAAAAGTAGGCACAACAACACATCTGTGTTCTTGGAAGTCAGGACTGTGATTATCTTTTGGTCCATTTTCTACTTCATAACTGAGTTGAAAAGAATGTGAAGGGGTGTTCTTGGGAGCTCATAATGTTTTGAATGTTGATCTGAGTACTGGTTATAGAGCAAAAATGGCTAAGTTAATTATTCTCACTTAGCATATTTACACCCACCACCTTATTCTAATTAATCTAACAGGGAACTAAGAGTTACATATAATTAAAAAATACAGGGAGTCCAGAAACCTTTAACCAACACTAGCTAGATACTTTTTATTAAAAAAAGTATTTATTATACTTTTTATTAAAAATCTTATGTAAAACCAAAACAAACATTAAGCCCTCTGAAATCTTTAATCCAAAATAAAAGATAATTTGTCTTCCCAAACAGTAATTTTCATTTCTTTTTCTTGTTATTTCTACAAGTCAGAGCTCCCTGAAAACTGTTATCTCAGTCCGCATGGATTTGCTTATAGGATGAGAAACCTATGTTTCTTGCCCCTCAATATCTCAACCAAGGTTCAGAAATCAACACATACAACAGGACTTGTACAAAATTTCTTGTCCTCTTTGCAAGAAAGGGCAGGGGATATGGTCATGTCCACCAAAGGAGAACCATTGGCAACCAGACCCCCATCTCTGCCCAAGGCTTTTTGAACTTTCTAATGAGGAGAGAAGGAAAGTTATGGTGGAAAAACAACTCTTTCTTTTCGAGGAACCAGTCAGACATGAAATGAAACAGTTATCTGAGGAGTGAAATGTTTTCATCCTTTAGTTCATCTGAGATCTGGGCAGCAATCCTTCATGGGAACCACAGATGGGAACTTTATCTCAATAACAACCTAAAGACAGTAAAAGAGGGATCTTCTGCTGTTTTTCCCCTCTCCTAAAGCGAGCACCCTTTCACTAGAGAATGTACTTATGTCATCCAATTAATTTGATTCCTAAACAGAACATAAATCTTCCCTTTGGATGAGAACACTAATCAGGTTCAGCTAATTTTTCATTGTCTATCTAAACACTACAATTATGTGAAAAGAAAAGTCCCTGAAAACCAAGGATATTTTAGAATTAAGCTTCTCCTCCCAGCCTATCTATTTTGTTACTCTATATAAACAAATCT
>PVLC010018457.1:0-32017 GCA_004027655.1 Graphiurus murinus | reverse complement strand
TGTGTGTTTGAGTGTGTGTGTGTCTGTGTGTATGTGTCTGTGTGTCTCTGTGTCTGTGTGTGTCTATGTGTGTGTGTGTCTGTGTGTGAGTGTGTGTGTCTGTGTGTGTCTCTCTGTGTGTGTCTGTGTGTGTGTGTGTCTGTGTCTCTCTATGTGTGTCTGTGTGTGTGTGTCTATGTCTGTGTGTGTCTATGTCTGTGTGTATGTGTGTATGTGTGTGTGTGTCTGTGTGAGGGTGTGGGGATTGGAGCTGAAGAGAGCCGTCTTCCTGGAGATAGGCGGCCTGACCACCGCCACGTGGCCGCCTGGCCCCCACCCCCGGCCTGGGCCCCAGCCTGCCGTGGTCCTGGAGCCTCGTTCCTCAGGCTGCCCGCCGTGCCCTGAGCTGAGCCGGCTCTCCCTCGCTGGGCCGCCTGGAGATGGAGCGGGGGGGGGGGGGGGGGCTGGGCCCCCACACCCCCTGCGGCGGGCGGGAGGGCACCCTGGCTGGAGGTGAACGCCAGGGCAGACTGCCCCTTCAGTGTTGATTTAGGGGATGGGAAGTTCAGGAAGTGAGGCAGGAGGGATGGAGTCAACTGTATTTTCCTTAGAGAAATAATTCATGGGGCCCTGGCGTCCTGAGGACCCTCACTCCGGCAGGGGAGGGGGAATCCCATCCGTCATGGCCGCCGGCACACAGGGACTGTCAGCAGCCCCGCAGGGGCGCCAGGCCGCCGCCAGAGTCACCCTTCATTAGGCCTCCACTGCCGAAGCCCCCACAGCCCACTCCTCTTCCGGCCTCGCCTGGCCCCCAGCCCCCGGCCCCCTCCACTGGCCCCGCCAGGGAAAGAGGCCGGCGAGCCGAGCCGGAGCAGCTGAAACCTGTCGCTGGCACCTGGGCGGCTCCCTGGTCAGGGCCGGCAGGCGCCCCTAGGGTGCCGAGCTGACTTGTCTGTGGCGAGACAGCTTGGGGTGGCGTGTTGCGGGGGCCCTGCCCGTGGCCAGGGGAGGGGATACCGGGCCAGAAACCTCCACCGGGCCTCCTGTTGGGGGAGTCCTCCAGCCTGCGCTCGGCCCGGGAGGGAGCTGGCGGGGCTGGAGCTCAGGGGGGCCTTGGTGCCCCTCTAGGCGCTCAGCCCCAGCCCCAGCCCCAGATGAGGCTCCCACGCTGGGTGAGACGCGCACCCAGGGGGAGGCGGCAGCCCCAGGGGAGTGACCCCACTTGGGGGTCATCCAGTTGACAGACAAATGGTTCTTGAGCCTGGGTGAGCCAGGCCAGGCCTCGTCTGAGCCGTGTGGGGGTCGTTCGGCCTCGGTCACTCAGGGGTCCCCCGTGCTCCTCCCCCACCCGCTTCCCACATTCCTTGTGCTACTTGGCCTCTCGGAGGCCCAGGAGGCCCAGCCCTCTAGGAGGCCCTCAGGCCCCCGACAGCTGAGCTGGGGCAGCGGGGTGGGCAGGGGACAGGCTGCCCTGACTGGGGCGGGGCGCTCTGGGATCCAGGAAGGGGACCCTACTGGGGCTGCTTCCTTCCCTGCTCCGGGCCAGGCACGCTCTGAGTCCCGGGAGGGCCGGCGCCTTCTCCACCGCCCTCCCCGACTCCTCTGGAGGCCTCGGCGGGCCCGTCTCTGCTCCCCCATACAAGGGGGCCCCGTGGTCAGCTGCTCTGGTTCGGGTTCCCTTCTCTTGTCCAGCGGGAGGTGGTGGTCAGCAGACTCACACCACCACAGTGACTTGTGTCCCAAACACAGGTCCTCTCTCACACACGAGGACCCCCGTCTCACCAAACACCAGTCCCCGCAGAGGAACTTGACTGAGGTAAATGCCCCCGGGCCGGCAGGAGCCATGTCCACCTTGGCCTGGACATTCTTCTGTGTGTCAGGGCAAGGAGCCGTGACCAAGGGATGGGCTGGAGGTCGTGCCTGGGGTCAGCCCCCGACACCCACCCCGAGACATCTCCCGGGGGCAGCTCCTCGAAGGTGCTGTCGGCTGGGCCTGGGGAGGGGTGTCTGTTCTTTCTGCTGGAGGGACTAGGACCCAGCAACTCCTCACTACACGGGAGGGCAGGACAGTCGGGCCGCGCCAGGCCCTCCGGGGCCCACTTCCTTGGCCTGGACACCTGCCCGTGGCCCCAGTGACCAGGCTCAGTGGCCCTGGAGAATGCAATCTCCAGGTAAGAGCCAGAGCTTCTGCAAGCGTCTCATTATCTTCCCCAAAGGACATCACCTGGTGGCTGGCTGCGGTTGGCTGCGGGGTGCTGGCACAGGACAGGCCTCCGCCGAGGCCTCCCCGGGCCTGCGCGGGCAGTGAGCCCTCGGAGCTGCCGCAGCCTGGGCCCCAGGTCCCGTCCAGGTCATCCGCCCCGCTGGGGGCTCCTGGCCGTCTCGGGCCCCAGCCCAGGGACAGCCCATCCTCCCGTTCACGCAGAGAGACCAAGCCCCTCGAAGAAAACCCGGGGACGGCTGTCATCTGGGGCTCCCCTCCCACGCCCCGGCTTTCCTGTGATTCTAAACTATCAGCAGAATGTGTGAGCGAGAGACTAAAGGCGCGAATAATGAGAACGCCAAACTCAGGAAGTCAGCTCTGCAGACAGGAAAGTGGCCTGTGCCCGGCCACATCCAGGTCACAGCCCGGGGACCTGGGTGTGCTGAGTGACACCCCGCCTGCCCGCCCACAGCCCTGTGCCCCACACGGGGGCGGCCGCTGTGGGCGTCTGGCCACACCATGGCGTCCTGTCTTGCACCAATTTGAGCAGGAGAGAGCCAGCCTTGGGGCGTTTGGGTCTAGTTTTTTTTTTGTTTTTTTTTTTTTTGCGGTACTGGGGATTGAACTCAGGGGCATTCTACCTCCGAGCTATACTCCCAGCCCTATTTTTTATTCTTTATTTTGAAACAACAGGGTCTCACTAAGTAGCTGAGGCTGGCCTCGAACCTGGATCCTCTGGTCTCAGCCTCCCAAATGCTGGGATTACAAGCGTGCGCCACCATGCCCGGCTTCGTTCGCTTCTATTTTTTAAACAACTTTATTGAGATGTAGTTCACACACCGTGCGGTGCTTTCCTTTTGGTGCTAGAATTGTGTACCTGCTACGATGAGCAGCTTTAGAACTACCCCCAACACAACCCTGTACCCCTAGTGATGGCTCCCCCTTCCCTTCCCCAGCCCCTGCAAACCTTCATCCTACTTTCTGTCTCTGAATAGGACTACTCTATGGATCTCGCCTGAGTAGAATCCAGTAGGATTTGCCCTTCTGTGTCTGGCTTATCTTACTGAGCATAGCGTCCTCGGTCCATCCTTGTTTTGGCAGGGTCAGAACTTCTTTCCTTTTTATTTTTTATTTTATTTTATTTATTTATTTATTTATTTATTTATTTATTTTTTGCGGTACTGGGGATTGAACTCAGGGGCATTCTACTCCGAGCTATACCCCCAGCCCTATTTTTTTTTTTTATTCTTTATTTTGAAACCGAGTCTCACTAAGTTGTGGAGTGCCTCACTAGGTAGCTGAGGCTGGCTGCGAACCCGGATCCTCAGGTCTCAGCCTCCCGAATGCTGGGATTACAAGCGTGCGCCACCACGCCCGGCTCTTCTTTCCTTTTTAAAGGCTGAATAATATTCCACTGCAGGCTGGACCACATTTTGCTCTTCTGTGTTTTCATTTGTTCTTGGCCCCTGATGGATGGATGGATGGATGGATGGATGGATGGGTGGATGGATGGATGAGCCTGGCCCCAGGGCTACTGGCTGCCCTGTGTGCCGGATCCCCTTCCTGGGCCACCCTCTGCATCTTAGTGTCTCTGTCCACTTACCCTGCCCTCCTCAAGTTCCCCCGTGGCCCCTCGGAGCCAGCCTGCTTCTTGTGTGAGGCGGCAGGGGCCTGGGCCCACACCAGCCTCTGCATATGGAGGTTCCTATCTCCTTTTTGAACTGACTATAAGTTCCTTCAGGGCAAAGAATTCTTTTTTTTTTTTTTTTTTTTTTTTTTAGTGAGTCCTTGTCGCCAGTCTCTCAGGCTCTCTCGGTTCTGGCCCGTTCTGACCTTCCTTCTGCCTCCAGGTGCATCACAGATTCTTCAGAGAACAGCCCCAGGGACCTCGCCCAGGCTCCCCACCAACTCGGCTGGGCTGGAGCTGCTCGCCACAAGGCCTCGGCTCCCAGGACGCCCGCCCGTGGGGACCAGCAGAGCCCCCGGCTCCCAGGCACGGGCTAGCGACCTGCTTAGCATCAGCATTTAGCCCCCCCAACCCCGTCCGCCTGAGACCATCCCCAGCACCAATCCCCGAAATCACTTCATTATTTCTCTGTAAATAGGGTTTTTCCTAGTCAAAATAATCAGCTTTTTTTGTTGTTGCTGCCACATCTGGCTTTGATTGGCCCCAGCCTCTGTGGACGCTGGAGCCCTGACATTGTGACCAACCATGACCAGCGGGCTCTGGTCCTGCTCCCCCCACCCCGCGCTCCCGGCACTTCGGTGCCGCCTGCCTCAGCCGGCCCGGCTCCGCAGGGCGATTCCCACATTCTGCCTTTTCAGAGTTGGGGCCCCGGGGCTCACCCAGGGCTAGACGGTCCCCCCTCTGTCACACCATGTGGAGGGGCCAGCCTTCAGAGAGACCCAGAGCCCGCAGAGCCTTGTACTCCTGGAGAGATCCGCCGTGCCGCCAACCTCTCCGAGAGACAAGACGGAGATTTCAAACGTGGTCCTGATCCTCTACACAATTCTTGGAGTCAGGACGAGACGGGGTCCCCTGTCTGCCTGTCCAGGGAGCGTGCGTGTCACTAGCACCCGCAGGCAACACTGCAAGGACCGGGGGTGTGCGGGTTGGGGCTGGAGCCCACGCCACCCCTGGGAAGCTCAAGCAGGTTCCAACAGCGACTCCCCCTGGGTTCTCCAGCCCTTTATTTTGGTACTGAGGATTGAACCCAGGGGCATTCTACCTCTAAGCTGTACCTCCAGTCCGATTTTTATTCTTTATTTTGAAACAGGGTCTCACTAAGTGGCAGAGAGCCTCACCAAGTAGCCCAGGCTGGCCGTGAACTTGGATCCTCCAGTCTCAGCCTTCCAAGTACTGGGATTACATGCTCTGCTTATTTTTTTTCCTTTGAAACAGAATCTCACTAAGTTGCAGAGGGCCTCTATAAATTGCTGAGGCTGGCCTCAAACCTGCCATCCTCCTGCCTCTGCCTCCCACTGCCCCCCTTTTCAAGTAGAGGAGCCACAACCCTGCTCCCTGGCACCCCCACGCTCCTGGTCCACAGGAAGGCGCAGGGTCCCTGTGTGAGCAGGGGGTACGGGCTGGTCCTCTGGGGTGTTAATGCTGGCGGTGAAAGGAGGGGAGCCCGTGTCCAGCATCACCCGATTGTGGCTGCCCTGTGGGAATTGACGGGGTGCTCAGCACCCCAGAATCGAGAACCAAAAGAGCCCAGAGAGGAGAGGTCGTTGGACCGGCACGCGTCCCCACGGCGCACCCCTCACTTCCTGGCGCGTGAGCCGCTCTCTCTGGCCTTTGTGCCCAGGTCCCCTGCCATCCACCTCTCCCGCCTCTTCCGGCTCCCAGCCGGTGACCTGGCTCCTCAGGGACGTTCCGGCCCATCGTTGACACCACGTGACGCCTGGTGGGTGTCGCGTCAAAGTCCGCAGCATTGGGGCACGCCCCTGGGTACTGGTATGACCCAGGCCTGCAGGAATTGGCCCCCTGAGCCCAGTAGCACCAGCCTGACAGGGCAGACTTAAAAAGGTTCCAGAAGGCCGGGCGTGGTGGCGCATGCTTGTAATCCCAGCATTCGGGAGGCTGAGAACGGAGGATCCGGGTTCACGGCCAGCCTCAGCTACCTAGTGAGGCACTCCGCAACTTAGTGAGACTCGGTTTCAAAATAAAGAATGAAAAATAGGGTTGGGGGTGTAGCTCGGAGGTAGAATGCCCCTGAGTTCAATCCCCCCCAGTACCACAAAAAAAAAAAAAAGACTAAAAAGGTTCCAGAAGGAGCACAGAGACCACCTCCCACCCAAAAGAGGCTCGGCCTCATATCCTATGATGCAGAGCAGACCCCCTGGGGCATTTCAGGGTGGGTGGGGTGCACGGACCCTCAAACTCTCTCTCTCGGGCCTTTGCCACAGGAGTGCAGAGCTAGGGCAGCCCCAGCAGGCCCTGAGCAAGCTCGCCTGCCCGCCCACGGCCCCACCGGCCCCACCGGCCTCCCTGCAGCTGCGTCCCCCTCCCGGCAGCGCCCGCGGGGCCAGGGCCGAGGCGGCCCACTAAAACGGAACAAGGTGCTCGCCATCCCCTTCTACCTTCACTTTACGAAGTGTTTGGAATTCCAACAGCCCAAACAGCTGGATGTGCCTTGCCCCAGTTCTCCCTGGGACTTTACCGGCGGCCAGGGCCTTAAATAATTCTTATAAAAACCATGTCAGCCCCAAACTGTGTGATATCTGATTTGTAGCACTCATAAAACCCTATTCCTGCTGCCAGAGAGGGGGAGGGAGCAGGCCAGCTTGCAAAAGTCTCATTTCCCCTGGTGTGTGTGCGTGTGTGTGTGTGTGTGTGTGTGTGTGCGCACGCCTGTGCACAGAGGTGACAGAGGCGCATTCTAGGGTGGAAGGGTCCACCCAAGGAGCTGGGTCCCCATCACTCCAGCCGTGTCCATGGCCCCCCTCTCTGAAGGGACAGTTCCCTGCCCACGAGTCCTGGCTACTCACAAAGGCCAGGCCTGCGATGCAGCCCTGTATCAAGGTGTACCACGGCCCAAGGAGGCCAAGATGGCTCTGGGAGTTAGGGAAGAAAGGGGCGACCACAAGATGCTTCCACCTGAGGACGTGAGCCGGTCTGGGGCTGGGGTGACCAGAGGTGGTTATCCTAGCAGCCACCTGACGGAGCCCTAGGAGGGACGAGGGACCAGCTGACCACCACACCCAGGCCCAAGCTGCGGAGCGTGCAGGCAGGATGGCGGGGCCTGTGGTGTGGATCAGCCATCACCCTACGCTTTGGCCTCTGGACCCTCAGATTGTGGGGTCCCCAACGGGCCCCAAGCGTGAGGTCATGAGGGCACTGCTCAGGGGGCTGTCCATCAGGCCTGGAGTTACCCAGGTGCCTCTGGGAACAGCCAAGAATCTCCATTTTGACCCCCAAGGGGCAATAAGAGCCCTTAGCACCCACGCCGGGACGGCTGGTCAGCGGGGCTGGATAATAGCCCTCTACTCAGGCTGGGGGGCGGGGAGGGGTGGCTCCTCGGCAGGGAATGGTCATTAGAGGCCCAGATCAAAGGTCCAAGAAACACACTCATTAGGAAGGCCGACCAGAGCAGCCCGGGCCAGGGGCTCGGCTAGGGTCTGCTGTTCATGTGACTTCACTGAAGAGAGGGCCCAGCCCCCCTCCCAGTCCCACATGCCAGGACCGCAAATCACCCGGGGCCTGGCCCCAGCAGGGAGGCAGCCCAGGCTCCTCCACCCGCCAGCCGGCCCTCTGTGGTCTTCCTGCGGGCCCTTTTCTCTTCTTCTCATAGTGGAACCTTCTATCCAGCGGTCACTCTGCCTCCGAGCCACACCTCCAGCCCTATTTTATTTTATTTTTTTTTAAAAGAGAGTCTTGCTAAGATGCTGAGGGTTTTTTTGCTAAGTTGCCGAGACTGGCCTCAAAATCTGCGATCCTCCTCTCTCAGCCTCCCAAGTCTTGGGATGACAGGTATGTTCCACCATGCCTGTTCTCCTGCAGTTTCTTTCTTTCTTTTTTTTTTTTTTGCAGTATTGGGGATTGAACTCAGGTGCATTCTACCTCTGAGCTACACCCCCAGCCCTATTTTTTATTCTTTATTTTGAAACAGGGTCTCACTAAGTTGCGGAGTGCCTCACTAGGTAGCTGAGGCTGGCCGCGAACCCGGATCCTCCAGTCTCAGCCTCCCAAATGCCGGGATTACAAGCGTGCGCCACCACACCTGGCTTCCTGCAGTTTCTGAAAGGGCGAAAGGCTGGCTCTTGGGACCTCGTCGGACTCAAGGGGCCCATCTGAGGGCAGAAGGGGTACGTGCTGCACTGCCCATGGGTGGGGGGCACCCCCATCCTAGTGCGGCCCACAGCATCAAGGACGTGGATGGGGGTCCTCACCGCTCTGAGCACACACTGAGTTATTGAGGGGAGCCAGCTCAGTAGAGTTCCCAGCTGCGGGGTACGGCCAGGGCCGAGAGAGAGAGGCCTGGAAGCCCAGGTTTCCACTCTGAGCCGCCGGCCTTGTGACACTAAGGCCCTTGTGGTGACAATGACCCCAGTGGTGTCAGGACACTCATGGTGGTCTGGCGGGGAAGCCCAGGACTCTCCAGGGGTATTGAGACCCTCACACCAGATGCGGGGTCCCTCTTCTGTCCCCGCAGAGGGTCCTGGCCTTAGGCAAGGAAGGCCTCGTGCCTCCCTGGCCAGGCCAGTCCCTGTCCCTTTGCTGTCTGTCCCTCCTGTGACCACGGTGTGGCAGAGTGTGGTCAGGCATGGGTGCCCGGAAGCCCAGTCCTAGTGGGCCAGCGGGCCAGCTGTCCATCACAGGTGGCACTGCTATTGCTAGCCTGGAAAAGATCCTCCCCTGGTGCCGGCCTAGACCCTGGCCACGAGGTGGCGCGGCCTTCCCGCCCAGGCGTCCAGCCCGCCAACCTCGGTGCCAGTTTCAGCGATTCTCAGCTCCTGGCATGGCTGCATCTTGGGGGGAGCCCTGCAGCAGCCCCCCACCCCACCCCAAATCAGGGTCTGGCTCAGACCCCCGGGCATGTCCTGCCCGCGTCAGGAGTGTCCTAGGCTCCAAGGCGGTCAATAGTGCTATGGCCCAGCCTCCCGCTGGGGCGTTCCACGGGTCCCCTGCCGGACCCCAGGACGTCAACTGACCCTGGGGCTTCATGCCGCCGTGTTTTCTCTGCATTCAGAAACTTCAGAAAATAAACACCGATTTCATCTGACTCCTTCCTAGCAGGCATCCCCGGCCTCCACCTCCAGAGACCCAGTGCTGGGCATGAGGACTAAGACTGCAGGGTCATGACTTTCCCCTCTGAGGGCTTGGCCAGGTAGCCCCGAGTGAGTGATTTGTGCATGTCTCATTAGGGGAAGGGGCGGCCCTCGGGGGCTCAGCCCAGGACTAGACTTGGAGATTGGGGTGCCTCGGGGCTCTGGGAAAGACCTGGGGGTTACTGCTAGGGTGCAGCTGCACTGGGGTACTCAGACATCAGCACCCAGAAAGCTAGGCCACTTGCCTAGAGCCCAGAACCGGATGACCCCAAATCCTGGGGCCTCCCCTACATCCTGGGGGGACTCGTGCATGATTACCCTGAGCTTACTTTGGGGATGGGGCAGCCTCAGCGTTAGAAGGCACCTCCTAAAAATAAATCCCAGGCTCACGGCTCTGAGAGAGGCCCGCTGAGGTCAGCACCAGCTGCTGCTCTCATCTGAGCTTGCCTTCACCTCGAGAACATCCCCGGCTCGCTGGGCTCCTGGGACTCACCCCAGCTAAATCCGCCCCGGCCCCTCCGCCAGTACATAACAGGAAAACTATGCATTCCGGGCCTCCTCTGGGGCTTGGGGAGGACATGCCCACTTGCGCAGGGGTAAAGGGATCCGACAGCTGCCCAAGGAGGGCGAGGAAGGATGCCAGGAATGTCCTTTATCTCAAAATATCGTGCGGCCCGCCCGCTGCTGGGAAGCCCATGTCCTAGCCCGCTGCGGAAATAGAAATGGCTTTGGAGATGGCCACAGTTGTCCATGTCCATCAGGATGGCCCCGGCCAGAAGAGCGGCTTCTGAACTATTCTAGCTTTGGGCTTTTCCAGGGGTTTCTGCCCAGGAACCCCTAGACCTCCAGGCCAGGGAAACCGCAAGTCCCGCAGTAACACCCCAAAAAGGACTGAGGGGGCCACATTGATTGTTCGTACCGTCCCTGTACCCCCGGATCCCTAGGTCTGGGCTGCTTCACCCTGAGCTGGTGGAGGGTCAGGGCAGCCCGTTCTGCCGGGTCCTGCACCCCTTCCTGTCTCCCATTTGTTCCCCTACACACGAGTTCTCCTTCCCACCCTGGAAGCCCCTCCGCAGGCAGTGTGGGGGGCCTGAGGCGGGGGCAAGACCTCTGAGCACCCTGGGAAAGGGCGGGGCAGGTAATGCAGGCACAAAGGACCCCAGTGAGGTTGCAGGGAGCAGGGGGGAGCCCAGGGGCCGCCTCAGGTCTGGAAACTTGGATCCTAGGGCCATGGAGCCAGAAGCCCCAAGGGGAGACAAGGTGGCCGGGGGGAGCCCGGGGCACGGACCTGCCGAGGGCGCCAACCTGGCGGGCTTGGCCTGGCACTCGGAACCATGTGCTTACTTGCAAGGCTCACAGAACATTCTTGGCGGGCAGGGCAGAGGGCCGGGGCTGGGGTGCAAGAGTCTTTGGAGGGCATCGGGCGCCTAGCAGCTGGTACTTAGTTACCTCCGAGGCATTACTCCCCCACCGCACCCCTGTGTCATCTCCCAGCAACGCTGAGAGGGGCAGGCAAACAGAGGGTAACAGTGGCCCCCAGCCTCCCCTTGAGGTCCCTTTGGGGGGTGAGATAGTGAGGAGACCTGGGCAAGTTTGGGAGACCCTCTTGGCTGGACTCATGCCAGCCTTGCCCTGCTGTGTCCACCCCCATTCTACCCAGCCACCCAGCCAGGACGCTGTGAGGGGCTCCTCCGGGGCCACAGAGGCCTCGATTGGGTGTGGTTAGGGCCCAGTAGGATTGGGTCAGGGACCCTAGGACCTGGGCTCTGTGAGGAGAGATGTGGGGGACCCTTTCACCCCGCATTCTGGGGGCTCCCGTCCATCAGGACACAGGACAAGTAATCCCGGACCCCCTTAGGAGCTCTCCATGCCCTTGCATTAAACAAGGGGACCCCACCTCTCCCAAGGGCTGGGCTGGGGCACGGGGAGCTGGCCCCGAGCCTCGGTCCACCTGATGGGGGCAGTAGAGGTACACCATTCCCCATGTGGCCTGCCTCTCCGGGCCTGGGGGCAGGAGGCCCCCAAGCCTGGCCGGGCCAGTTGTCTCTAAATGGCGCCTTCCCAGCACCACCCCCGCCTCCGGAATGCGGTTGCAGAAACACTGATCTGGCGGCACACACGCCCAGGCCACCCGGGCGCCCCACCCTTCCCAGGGCAGGGAGGTCTCCAGGCCCAGGGATTTTTCTCATGTCTGAGATAGAGGCGCTTTGGGTGGGGGTGAGGGGGGTCGCTGGAGACAACCCCGAGAAGTTCTGTCTGCTTCGTGGGGGGAAACCGAGGCAAGAGCTTGAGTGCGGGTTTTTTTTTTCTCCTGTCTCAGATGGAGGCGCTTTCTGGGGAGGGATTGCTGGAGGACAACGTGGAGAAGTTTTGTCTGCTCCATGGGGAAACCGAGGCAAGAGCTGAGTCTCTGGAGTCCTTTGTTTCTGAGGCTGGCTCCTGGGGATAGGACTGGTTCATGAGTTTTCAGCCTCAGGGTGCACCCAGGGCCCATGGGGGCAAGGGAGAGGGAGTCCCTGACTCTTGACCAAGGGTGGCGCTGCTGACCAGGTGGCAACCGGACACTGGGCGGAAAGATTGAGCTCAGAAATGGCCAAGCTGTCCTCCCCGGCTTAGCTGTTCGAAACCTGAGCCCGCCACGGTCCCAAATTAGGGTCTGAGAGAGCAGGTCAGGAGGCCATGGCGCCACCCGGAAACCCGAGCCCGGGCAGCAGAAGTGACCTGCCCAAAGAAGGCGAAGGCCTGCACACGCGGCCGTGCCTTTGCAGAGAGCTCAAGTGTCCCCCGGCGTGGACGGCTGGCCAGGACGGCCCTCCTGCTGGGCCCCCAGCCCTGCAGCCTCAGCCCTTCCAGCCCCCCCCCCCCCGCCCCCGCCTCCGCGTCTGCTTTCTGTGTTAGAGGGATCGGGTTCCCCACCCCCCCTCCTCGAGGGGCTGTGTCTTATCTCTGGGAAAGTGATTACAGAGTTTCTGACATTAAATTTTCAGGCTGAAGTTTTCAGCATGTAGTTGGAAAAGTATTCTTTTTTTTCTTCTTCTTCTTCTTCTTCCAAAATAACACCTGGAGGAGAGTCACAGAGGAAAGTCGCTCACCACAAAACCTTGTGCTGGGAAGCCCCCCACCTCCTTCCCCACAACTGCAAATGTCTCCCACCCGCCCTCCCCCAGTGTGAGGCACTGATTCACCACCCCCACCTGTCCCTCTGGGGCCCAGGCCTGCCCTGTCCAGTGCTGGGTGCCCTGGCCCTCCCAAGCTTCTCTTTTGTTTCCTGTGTACCGTGTACCGTGCTTCCTGTTTGCTCCCGGCTTCCATTAGCTGGAGCTGGGCATGGCCTGCTATTTAGATCTCCCCCCCAACCCCCAGGAGAGGGGCGCTGGCGCAGCTAGGGGACCCTCTGAGCCCAAGCTGGCCCTGAGGTCTGGGCCCTGTGTTCCATGTCCGGTCTGTGGGAAGGGTAATGGAGGGGTCTGCTGTTTGTGTGTTTGGGTAATTAAAGGACCCCACCTCAGAAAATCTAGCCCCCGAGCTTGCCTGTTAGGTCATTTTGATTTGGAGACTTCTAAACATCAGGGCCGTGAGCGGTCACCCCGCTGACCCCGGCCTGCCTTGTTGTGTCACAGCCGGATTGCTGTGGCATCTGATGGGATCCAGAAGGCCTGGGCCAGCAGGCAGGGGGCAGGAGGCCTGGGCAGGCGTGGGGGCAGGGCGGCGGGGCTGCCCGGAGGCTCAGCTCACCCCCTCCCAGCGGCCCTGCATCTGCCGCCCCAAGCTGGGCGCCCTGGACATGCCAGCTTCGGCCCTGAGCACCCCAAGTCCTGCCGATGGTGCTCTGAAACACCCTCCAGACCAACACTTGCCCCCCTCCCCCACTACTGAGGCCTTGTCCCCTCCCCAACCCCATGCCTCATCTCGAAAATGTTCCTCCCCTCCCCCCGTGGCTCACAGCTCTGGGGTGAGGAGCTGGGACGTGGAGCCCCTGCCCCCCCGCCTGCGGCCCTTCCCGCCCAGGGCCTCCCCCACGTGTCCCTCTCTGCAGCCCTCCACCGGGCCCAAGGGAGTGCCACCTCAGGCCACCTGTCCTTTGTCCCTTGCTTGTCCCTTGCTCAGCTCTGTCTCCTCTGGTGTCCTGTCCTGCAGCCCGGGGTCTGGCTCCTCTGTTCCTCATCATCCTTCCTTGGGGGGGCTGTGAGATTCGGATCCAGACCTCCCCCTCCCCCAGTGTGTGACCTCTTGGGGCCCCCATGGGTGTGCAGGGGCCCGCCTCTCCGCCCAGCTCTGCTTCCCTCTCATGCCCCCGCTCTCTCTTGGGCTCGCCAGCACAGCTCCATGCCCAGTCTGCCCTGCCCTGCCCTGCCCTGCCCGTAGGTCCGAGACGTTGCCCCATCGCAACCCCGTCTGTGACCCCAGCGAGGGCAGCCCAGGGCACACTGCGGCCGTCCCTGCCGCCTGCCCCTCCTAGTTCCGGGCTGCCCTCCCGCCGCCTCCTCCTCCGCGTCCCTTTCCTGCCAGGGCTGGTGGGCACATGGGACTGCCCTGTGACATCCTTGTTGGCCTGGGCAGAGTGGGGGCTGACAGGAGATAGTTGCCCCCCCAAATCAAGCCTTTCTCCACTACTAGCAAGAACTGGGGGGCCCTCTCCGTGGCTGGGCAGAGGCCCAGCAGGACTGGCAACCCAGCCTTGTCTTCCTCTCGTGCTCCCAAGGGGGAAATCCTATCGTGGTTCCTGTAGAAGATGGGGGGCTCAGCACCAGGCCCGTCCCCAGGTGCCCTGGAAATGGGAGATGGGTCACCCCTGCAGCTTGTAGGGCCACCATGCTCCTTCCTGTCCCTCCAAGCCCAGCTTGGCCCATGGGGCTTAGCCGGTCAGCACTTTCTGCAAACCCCACACAGACAGGCAGAGTCCGGCCAGCGGGCATGGCACGTCTCCGGAGCGAGGGTTAGCCAAGGCCCGCAGGGCTGCCCGGCCATGTCTCCCTCATCCCAGGCCCCGTGGCCCTGCTGGCTCTCAGCTTTCCTCCTCAAGATTTCTTTGCCTTCTTCCCACCTCCCGCCTCTCCCTGCCCTTCCTCCCCCACAACCCTCGCCACCGCCCAGAGAGCAGCAAAATGGCCGCAGCACCGGCGGGTCCTGGGGCAGCTCCCTGACTTCCTCTTTCAGGAGGGGTGGGCGAGCCCAGGGCAGAGGGCGCCCCAGACCTGCCTGGCACCCCAAGGGTGGCCACAAACCCAGGGGGCAGGATCCAAAGGACCAGCCAGCAGGACCTCTCCAGACAGGCGTCTCTTGTTCAAGGAAGACCTGGTATGGAAGTTGGGTTGGTTTGGGGGTCCTGAATCCCCCTACAGTAATGTACCGAAGAATTTCCATGGGCCGGCTTCAGGCTCCAAGCGCAGTCCTAATGGGGGTCCCCCGGGCACTATGGGAACACTACGGTCACACGGTAAAGAGACTGCTATGTCAGCAGGGCGTGGTGGTGCATGCTTGTAATCCTAGTACTTGGGAGGTTGAGACAGGAGGATTGCAGGTTCGAGGCCAGCCTCAGCTACTTAGTGAGGCCCTCCGTAACTTAGTGAGACCCTATTTCAAAATAAAGAATAACAAATAGGGCTGGGGGTGCAGCTCCGAGGTAGAATGCCCCTGGGTTCAATCCCCAGTACCGCAAAAAAAAAAAAAAAAAAAAAAAAGAGAGAGAGAGAGAGAGAGAGTACTATGTTGTCTGCCAGCCCTGGGACATGGCAGACTCCAGGTCAAGGCTGCCCTGCCAGGCTCCTAACTGACCTCCCGGCCCTGGCTGCCCCAGACATGGCTCCTCCTCCACCCTTTGCCTGGTGCCCTCGTCCATCGCCCTGGCCCAGAGTCCCCGGGGCCTGGTCTTCCTCTCTGACCCTCCTGCTGTTGTATGAGGAGGGATCAGAAGGAAACAGAAGGTTCCGGAAGACAGGAAAGGGGAGGTTGTCAGGTGGACGGGGCCAGGGCTGGCCCAGCAGCTGCGGCAGCTGGGGAGGGGGCAAGCTGGACATTTAAGGAAAGAGAAGAGCATTGGGGGACAGCAGGACTGGGGCCGGAGTCTGCGGGGCCATGGGGTGCAGGTGGGGGGTCAGGGGAAGTGGGGTGCCCCACACCCTAAGAGGCTGGAGAGCCTCGAGTGGCCTGGCCCAGGAAGGTGTCCAGATGGGGCTAGAGGCAGATTTTTTTGGGGGGTGGTGGTGGTGGTGGCGTTCTGGGGGATAGAAAGAAAAAGAGCAGATCAGTAAGCCAGAGAGAGCAGTTAGGAGGGATTCGGCCACCACCTAGCCAACAACAGCGTCCTCCCTCACCAGCCAGAAGCCAGCAAGACGGACGCCATTGCATAAGGCCGTGTGTCCCGGGACCTTCAGCCACCCAAGGCCTGGGGGCCGGACAGCGGGGAGGCAGGGGTTCCTGGCAGCACCAGAGAAAGACACATGTCTGCATCTGGGTGGTGGGAGGCTGTGCCGCGTGCAGCCTTGGGGGCAGGAGCTCTTGGCCTGGGGAGTCCTGGGCCCATTCTCCCCTCCCAGCAGCCCCGTCCAGGAGGAGCTGGGGGCATTTAGGGGCAACTTAGGGAGCCAGAGGGAGAAGGGGGCCAGGCATGGTGGCACACGCTTGTAATCCCAGTACTTGGGAGGCTGAGACAGGAGGATTGCATGTTCGTGGCCAGCCTCAGCTACTTAGTGAGGCCCTCCGCAACTTAGTGAGACCCTGTTTCAAAATAAAGAACAAAAAAATAGGGCTGGGGGTGGAGCTCAGAGGTAGAATGCCCCTGGGTTAAGCCCTCATACTGCAAAAACAAATGAATAAATAAGTAAGAAGGGAGAAAGGGTCCTAAGGTTCTAGACACAGGGATGGTGGTCTTTGGAACTGGCTGAGTAGCCCAGCTGGGAGCCAGCAGGGCTCTGTGAATAGGGGTCCAGGGCTAGAAGGTTAGGGGCCTACGCCGGCCCAGGTCAGGTGAAGGGGCCTCTTCCTACAGGGCCCAGCCAAGAAGAAGTGTGGAGAGGGTCTGCAAACCCAGACCCTCATCTGTGCCTTGTTCCTGGACTCCAGCAGACTGAGTGACTCCAGCACGCCCTCGGGTTGAGGAGGCCGGACCCAGCTGACCCACTGTGGACTGGCCCGGCCAGGCCCGAAGCTTCCTCTTGTCTCCCTGGGCCTTCATCCTCCTGTGGGATGGGGTACCGGCCCCATCTCCCATTTCCACGGAGTTGGGCTGCAGGCCATCTAGAGAAAGCTCCAGAAAAAAAAAAAAAAAAAAAAAAAAAAGCAGAGCCTTGTTTTTGCTCTGAAGACCAGGGGGGAAGATAGGAAAAAGGTAGGGAACAAAGATCAGATTCCTGGCCACAGTTCCTTTGAGCCTTCAATTCCCTGCAGCAATTATTTGCTTAATCAAAGCTCTCAGCCTGCTGGGGTTGGGGGGCCTGGGGTCAGGGTGCAGGGCACGGAGCTCCTTCCTGGTGAGGTCTGCTGATCCCCAAAACTTTCAGTGCAGAGCACGGTGATGGCACCCTTGTTCCCGAGCTGGGCCAACTGGTCTGTTCAGAGGGGCACCCTTCTACGACCCGGGAGGGGAGAGGGGCTGGCTGTCCCCTCCATCCTGTGGGAAGTCAGAGGGGAGGAAGCAGGCAGGAATGACTGGGATCCAGGACGCTTCCTGACGCAGGGCCCTCCAGTGCCATCCGGTCGGGGCTGGTGGGGAGGGCGAGCGCGTCCAGGTGTTGCCTGTGACCCAGGACCGGATGCTGGAGCCAGCGCCTCCTCTGGGACCACGGCCGGGGGAGGCACCAAGCCCCCCAGAAGCTCGGCCACAGTGACCCCTCTCGGAGTCCTCGGAGCCCTCGGTGGGCTCTCACCTGGTCTTCCGGTGCTGAGGCTGGACCCAGGGACTCTTCAGGGGCTCACTGTCTTCGACCCCCAGAATTCCAGTTCTGGCCATCTTCGAACTGACCTGTTCCGAGCTGGGTGGCCAAGATGACACAGTGGCCATGCTGGGCCCTCCCTGGCACATGGGGTCTCTCCGGTTGGCTTGGAAGATGTCCTCCTTCCCGGCCTCCACGCGCTTTTAGTGACCGACGACGTGGTGGTCTCGGGCCGGTCTCCATCACGGCCCCATCCTTGACCGTCTCCCCAAGACCCGGGGCCCCGCAGTGGCTGCTCCCCCACCGGCCGGCTGGGAAAAGGCCCACGGTGGAGGGCGCACAGCAGGGCACCCGGGGATTGGTCACTGCCTGAATGTCCCCGGACGGATGCCCGTGTGCCCTTGGGCAGCCTTCCCCTCGGACAGACTGTCCAGACCAGGGAAACCCTAAGCCAAAGGGATTAAGAAGAAAGGACAAATCCACTGTTCCCTTGGCCGTGCTAATTTGTGCTTCCTTTGGTGTATATTCACGCCGTGGGGCAGACCACGGAGGTGATGACGCCGCCCTTGCTCAGGTCAGCCTCCCACAGATGCCCGGCCCCGCCCGGCCCCGCCCGCAGCGCCCCAGCCTGCCTCTCCCCAGCCGCCATCTTGCACATTCCTGTGGCTACGCAGGAGGGGACGGCGCTCCTTGCCCGGGGGTGCAGGGACCTTCCGCACGGGCATCCGAGCCAGTTTCGGAGGAGCGGTAGGTCTGGGTCAGGATCCTGAGGCGATGGCTGGCCGTCTGGGACCCCAAGCACTAAGAAACTCTTTAGCCAGCTTCTGTTCGGTGGGAGCTGGGAGCTGGGCCTGCTCTGGGGACCTGAAGCATCCTCACCTGGGGTCCAGCCTCCCTCTCTAAGCTGAGGGTAGATACTGCTGGGATACTTCCAGGGTCCCTGGAGCCTGGAGCCAGGGGCCCGGCTGGGGTTTGGGGTTCCATGGGACGCTGTCCTGTTTGCTGGCCCAGAGTTCCCTTGGCTCCATCACCGGCTGGAGGCTTCCTGGGGGCTGTGCCAGGCAGGTAGAGTGGGCTGCAGCTGAGCCAGGGGTCCTCCCTAGGTGGGCTCTGGGGACAACGCTCTGACCCCTCCCACATGCCAGAAACAGGGCAGAAGTTAGCCCTCACGGTAAACATCCTTGATCACCTTCCGGAAGGACGGAGGGACCCCAAGTGACAGGGGAAACCCAGACCCTGACACCTCCTGAGCCCTGAAGTCCCTTTGGCGTAGCGGGCCCCCCAGCCCTCCAGGCCTATTCCGCTGGGGCTGCACCTAAAATGAATGTCTCTCTGGGTTCAGTCCTCTACTGCGGCCAAAGTCCCCGAAATGCCAGCTTGGGGGGGGGCCTGGGAGGGCGCGGAGGCGTGGGGGTGCTCCCCAGGCCCGGGGCTGGCAGTTCTTTCTTCTCTCGCCCGAACTCTCAGGCCGGACCACTTAAGCATAATGAGGTCCAGGTGGTCCCTCGTGAGCCTGGATCCTCACTGGCCCCGGGGCTGAGCTTCCCGCCCGGCCCACCTCCCGCCGGGAGCAGCTAATAACAACCAGAGCTGAGAAGGTGTAACTCCCCTGTGCTGTCAGAGCTGTGCAGGACCCTTGCTGCAGGTGGGCCGCAGGGCACAGGCTCGGTCAGGTCAAAGGGTCCACTCTGCCCGGGCCTTTGCCCTGGCTCTGGTGGTCCCCTGTTCAGCCAGTGCCCTTATCTCCAGGGGCTTTCCATGGCCCCTTGGGGAGCTCAGAAGACATTTCTGTTCCTTCGTGGTCACAGGGACCTACCTACCTTGGCATCTGTTTGCCAAGGAGTGCCTGCTGGGAAGGCGGGAATGTTCTGGAGCCGAGGCTGCCACCGAGCTGAGCGCTTAGCGTGTGAAAATGGCAGAATCTGTGTGCGTGTCTTTTTGCGACAGTAAAACAAAAAGGTCCAGGGTGCTGTGGAAAAGGGCGAGTGGCCGTAGCCTCTGCAGTCACAGAGGCCAAGAGTCCTGCTCGCCGTTGCTGGCACGCAGGGCAGTGTCACTTCTGACCAGCTCTGGGATGTCCCTGGGGTCTCAAACCCCCCTGGCTCTGGCCCCTGCCTCCAGCTTCCTGACCCTTGGTCCTGGAGCAGAGGAGGCTGTCCAGGCTCAGAGCAGGCCAGCTGTGGCTCCCTACAGTGAGATGTGGGGGTACGAAGGCCCCAAGGCCATAGAGCACGTGGACCCCAGACCCTTGAGGGAGAGTTGGTGCCACTGAGGATCTCCCTCGGGGAATACCAGGAGAAGCCCAGCAGACCAGGGGGGCCCGGGTAGGGCTGTGCACCGCAGCGGGGAGCAAGGCCTCAGCTCCAGATGGCAAATTCACACAGGCAGGGAGAGAATCCATGGGGAGAGGATAGTGGGAGAGTTCCCGGGACACTCAGGCGCAGCGGACCCTTTGGCCACGTTGTTCAAATCCCATCCCAGCAGGCAAAGTGAGAATGCTGATTTTTATTATGAAAAGGAGACGAGAAAGATCAAAGTAGAAAGGAGAACAAGCGGGCCGCATGTCAGGGCCTCCGGGAGGAAGGAGCAGGCCTGAAGGGCGGGCTGGTGGGTGTTGGGGGAGGCCAGGGATCAAGGCCGGCAGGCAGCGGGAGGCGGGAAGAACAAAGTGGGGCCTGAGGACCCGAAGATAATCACCCCACTGTGCAGGAAGGCGGCCCTGGCCCCGCAGCCCACCGGCCTGTGCCTTCCCACCTCCAGCGATAAGGTGCTGGTTACACAATTACAGGCTGATTGTGACCCGGGCGGCTGGGAGACGCCAGCCGCCGGCTCTGGAGAGTCCAAGGGGAGCCTGGGGTCCAGGGTCTGGTCCTGCCTGGCTGCAACCGCCCGGCCCCTCCCCCATCCGTGATCATCAGCAAACCACAGCTGCTTCTGCGGACCTGACCGCCACGTGGCGGTGACCACCGCCGCGGTCATCCCACTGAGCCCAAAGCTTGTCCTCCCTTAGGCCTTTCTGGGTCCTGAGAGGTGGGCATGGACGGTGACAATCTCAGGACAGGAGGAACCTTCTTATGCCCACCTGGCTGCGGCTCCCTGCTGGACCTGGCCACCACCCTTTCCTGCCTCCAAGTCCAAAGCTGGCATCCAGCTCACCCTCAGCCCTTGCCAGGAGGGAGGGAGGCCCCGTGCAGAGCCCGTCCGTCAAAGTGGACAATTCTGTTGGACGAACTCGGGGCTCCGGGCAGCCCATGGACTCTTTGGGTTGGCCTGGCCCTGGCCTAGTGACCTCATGAGCCAGAGCCCAGGCTAATGTGCTGGTACCCGCTCAGGGCCAGGTAACTCTGGCTCAGGCAGACGCACATTCTTGGCAGCGCCTGCGGCCAGCGGGACGCAAGAGTCCCCAGCTGGGACTCCCATGTGCGTCTCCCCGGGGCCACTTGAAGGCCAAAAATCCCGGCGGGGAGTGGAACGGGGCCACATCAGGAGGGGCGCTGGGTAGATTTCCCTTGCAGCTTTCCCATGACGCTCCTGTAATTGGGACTCCTCTCCCTGGCACCACACAGCTGTCCGGGTGCAGCCAGCTGCTCCCTGATCCGCCCGGGAGGGAGCCTGAGTCGAGGAGGCAGCAGACTTTTCCCATGGCTGGGACGGGGCGCGGGGGGTGGGGGCAAGGAATTTGAGAAGGAAACCCAGTGGTTTGAGAATTTGGAAAATGTGTCCGAATGCCTGGACTCTTGAGAGGAAGCGGCAGGAGGATTAGGAGAAGAGGGGAGATTACGGCCCGGTCCTGGGTGGGCCGTGACTGATGGGGGAGCGGGGTCTCTGGCATGGGAAGGGGGAGGGGGTCTGTGCATGTGGGGCCAGCAGCTGTCTCTGCCAGTTAGCTTGCCCCCCTTTCTCCCGACTCTAATCAAAGACCTTCGACCCCCGGCGGAGGGTGGGAGCCGGATTCTAGCCCTACAGCCTGCCACACCTTGCAGGTGACTGGAGACAGGGGCCCCTTGCCAGGCCTCTCCTTCGTATCTGCAAAATGGGGTGGGGGACCTGCAGGGGGGGACCCTCGGAAGCCAGGGGCTGCTTGGGGAGCCCGCTGGCCGCCTCTCCTCCCGGCTCTTCTCTGGCCCAGCGTCTCTCTAGCTTCAACCATGACTGTCCCAAGGGTAGATGGCGCTGGGGGCTTCCCTCGAGGGAGGGGCAGCCGGGACGCTGCCCGGTGGGCCTGGGGCCTGGGAACCCTCTGGAAGAGCAGCTGTCCCTGCCCCTCGGAGCCGGCTGACAGGTTTGCTCCAGCCCCCCAGGCTGAGCGCGCCATGGTTGATTACGGTGGATATTCACACGGAGGGAAGGAGCCCCCAGCAGCTGTTCTGAGGGGCCGCGGGGCGCTGCCTTCCCCTCCCCTGCTCTCCATGGCGCACGGCTTTGTCCTGCGGGGCTGCACCAGCCCCTCGAGCCTCCTCAAGGTCCTCCCAGCACTCCCTAACACTGGCTGGATAAATGGAGTCACCTGGCAGTCTGCCCCCCCACACTGTGCCCCGATGGGGGCAATGACATTACAGCTGCCCCCGCCGGCCAGGACAGTGAGCAGCAGCGTGGGGGTAGCCAGGCCACGCTGCCCAGGACAGGCAGCTTCCATTCCAAAGGCACAACCCGAGTGCCTGGGAAGCAGGATGCTGCCAGCGTCCCTGGGGACAGGGGTCAGCCTGAGCCGGGGCCCAGCAGGCAGATCCTGCGCTGGCTCCGAGCCCGACTGGCTTGGGAGGCAGGTGGAGGGGCCTCGGCGGGCCCCTGACCCTTGGCCCCACGTTTGCTTACGAGCTTTGCAGAGGGGGATACTGTATACAGAGAGAGGCCCAGACGATAAGGATCCCAGGTCATTGACTTCTCCGGCCCACACTGGCCGCCGTTCCCTGTCTCTTCCATTCCCCCCCCCCCTTCGAGCCAGGTCTCGCTCTTCTGGAAGCTTCTGAGAGGCCTGGGAAATGCAGCCATATCATCCTGGCTTTCCTGCTGCATGACCAAGGAAAGGAGCAGGCACCATGGTCTGGCCTCTCGAGGAGCCCCCCGGGGGCTTTCCCAGACTGCTTTTCCCCCACATCTCCTGGGTGGGCCTGGGCCTCCAAGCCCCACAGGGCTCCCCACCGATGGACTCCCTAGAATCCTGTGTCTGCATGCCCGCCTGCCCCTGTGTCTAGACCCAGGGTAGGGACCCTCAAGTGCCAGTGGAGACCCCCGAGGGCCGCGTTGACCTCCTCTGGTGGCTGAGAGGTAGCCATACAGCCCGAGGCCCAAGCCAGACTCGGGGTGGGTAGGGGGCTTGAAGGCCTCTTGGCCCCGACCTGGCCCATCCTCAGCAGAGCAGGCCAGCAGAGCAGGGTAATTGTGGGAAACGCAAGCCACATGCCTCAGGCCCATTTACACTTAATTCAGTGCAGGGAGCTTCCTGGGCCTTTGATGTCCCTAGGACCTGCGGCCTTTAGTGCTTTGTGGGCTGTGAGACAGGAAGCCAGGAGCTGGGGTGGGGGGCGTGGGGGGGGGCGGAGAGGCAACCCCTAGGCCCCTCTGCAGCCTGTCCTTGCCAGAGTCCAGGCCATTAGGGACTCTGCCCCCCCCCCCCCCCCCGCATTGCTCCCTCTCTCAACTCGGAGGGGAGCAGAGGGTGGGATCTGCCTGTGCCTCACGTAGCACCCTAACAGGACAAACAAGGGCCTCTTCCAGGAAGGCCGGCAGTGCCCCAGAGTCAGGGGAGGGACGGCGGGGGGGGGGGCTGGTCAAAGCCTGACCAGGGGCTGGGTCAGGGCCAGGGTCAGTACAGCCCCAGGATGCCTCTCTGACCCCGCCACCCAACCAGTTTGTCCACTGGCCTGGGGCTCTGGGTGGGGGGTCAGGCGGTCGATGACTAAAGGCCAGGAAGGACAAGGGCCAGGAGGCACCCGGTAGGAGGGGGGCCTCTGGGAAATCACCTGAGGCAGGGACCTCCCCTCCCCACCCCACCCCCACCGCCCCCCTGCCTGCAGGACCTGCGCCCAGAGGCCTTGGGACTCTCCACGTGGGCCTGGGTGCTGCAGAGAGAGGGCTCAGAGAATGGCGGCCGGGGGCAGGCCAAAGTGACCGGGAGCAGACAACCCAGCGGGAGCAGAGGCGCTAAGACGGCCCGCCATGCGGCGGTGCGCGCCGGGGCAAATGTCCGCGCAACTCCACACCGGAGGTGCTGGGCCCAGCCAGCCAAGACAAGCTGTCCCTGCGTGCCTGTGACCCCGGGGCCGGAGCGGGGTGCGCACCCCACTGGGACACAGCAAGGCTGGGAACGGAGCCCAGAGCAGGGTTGCCATTCCTCTTCCACATGTGTAGCCAGTGTATCCCCCGTCCCCACCCCCGCCGGGGCCTGTGCAGGGTCTGGGAGGTGAGAGCGCTGCTTCCCGCCCTCCCCCGGCTGGGGCGGGGGGGCTGTGCAGGGTCTGGGAGGTGATAGAGCTGCTTGTCTCCACATTCCAGCCTTAGGGTCAAGCGTTTGAGGGAGGCCGTTTTTCTTAAAAATGTCATTTGAAAATAAACACTGTTGCTGGTCCTGCTCTGAATTTCCCGGGTCCCAGGAGAGGGGCGGGCAGGGACGGGCAGGGACGGGCCTGGCTGCAGTTGTTCAGGTGGCCGGGGGGGCTCTTCCGGGCCACCATGGCCTCTGACCTTCCTGAGCAGGCCACATCACACCCACAGGGCCAGCGTTTTCCCTGGCCAGATGGCTCTGGTGGCCGGGCATCCCCACCCCCACCCCATTTGTCACTAGTGTGGCCTGTCTGGGGCTCCAGGAGGCCAGCCTCCCTTCTGCAGGGCCTGTGTGGCAGCCGCCGGCCAGGATCGGACCCACGGGTCTCTCTGCCCAAGGAGGGACTGTGTGGAGTATTGGGGGTGACCAGGGGAGCCCCAATTCCACCACCTCCCCTAATCCTAAGTGGCAGTGGCTTCCCCTGTACGCCTGGGGCTCCGGGGCCGAGAGACCTCTCCTCTTTCCGCCTGTACACTTTGTTTTCCAGAGGAGCGAACAAGCCCATGACCCTGGCTCTGGGCTCGGCCCCTCGATCCCCCCCCAAGAGTGCCATGACACCGTCCCCTCTTGGGAAACTAGTTAGCCCCTGTCCTTCCCACACCATCTGGCCCAGGCCTCTGATTCTTGGGGCTCATGGTGGTGCGGGCTGCCTTGAGACAGAGGCACTCTCTCCCCCCCACACCTGTCCGCCCCCCATGTCTGAGGAGGGTGTGCAGCCCCCCTGCAGCCCAGGGGCTGAGAGCTTTGACGGTGGCCCTGAGCGGTGTCCGGAAGCAGAGAGGGGACGACCCACAGTCTCTGCTTCTCCTCGTGTGCCGTGGGCCTGCGGGCGGGTGGGGACAGGACCATCCCTCCTGAGCCCCGGGGGCCAGGTCTGGAAAGGGGCTTGTCCCCCTGGACATGTGAGGAGGAGGGAACCAGCAGAGGGGGCGCCTTGCCCCCACCCCCACCCAGGACGGGCGGGTCCTAGGGGAGCTGCGGCCCCCCGGGTGGTGGGTGTTTGTGGGCCAGGGCGCAGGGCACCATGTGCCGCTCCGTTGCGCAAGGGTCAGCAAACTCCATCCCAGAGACCCGTGGCTTCTCCTCCTCAGGGGGCTGTGCAGCGGGCGAGAGCAGGCTGTCTGGGGTGACCCCCCCCAGGTGTGGGGGCGCCCCCGCACAGCCCGGGCAGTGTCCTTTTCCCCACTTAGCCTTCCGCCCCCGGGGGCCCAGCCTCTGTTTGAGCTAGGCGGTCAGTGTCCTGGGACTTTACACCTTGCTGACCTGACCACTCTGCCCGCCCCCCTGCCTGGGGGGCCCTCGGGGCTCGGCAGAGAGAGCTGCACTTCTCTGCTAGACCCAGTGGTGGAACCCTTTCACCTTCTAGAAAGTTCCTCCTGGGTTTCTCTGTGTCTGCCCCATGGCGGGTCCCTTGAACTGTAGGGCTGTTTTCTGCCCAGTAGCCGTTCCCCCGGGGAGGATCAGGACCTCTGGGCCCTGCCTCCGCCCCAGCACGGGTGGGTTGTCAGCGGGTGGTCAGGCCTGGGGGGCTGAGCTTGTAGACTTGGACGAGAATCCCGGTTCATCTCCTCACTGGTTGCAGGAGCTCAGGGCCTTGGGATCGGTGCCTCAGTTTCCCCATCTGTGGAATGGGTTTTCATGAGGAGTGGGGGCCAGTTTGCCTGAGGCACCCAGACAGCTGACCAGTGGTCTTTATCCCAGGACTAGAGGCCTGTCCACCTATGTCCAGCTTGCTGTTATCGTCTTACTCCTACAGTTTTGCTGGTGGGAAACCAGAAGTCAGAATTCACCCCCATTCTGGAAGCCGGAAAGCACGTGCCCCGAGTTCAGGATTTGCTTCTGCTTCGCTTTGCTGGTCCATGGAGCTCCCCTGGGGCCCCTGGCCAGCGCCCCTGCCCCCCACCAACACCCCCGTGAAACTCCTGGGGGAACCTCAGTCGCTGGGGCTCTCCTTCCTGGCCCACTGCAGTCTGGGATGATAATCCTGAAGCCAGGAGGGACAGAGCAGTTGGGTCAGGCCGATGGCCGTCCACGGGGTCAGGCTGCATGGAATGAGCTGTGTGCGCTTCCCCAGACAGACGTTGAGTTCAGTGTTAATAAAATAAAATAAAATAAAATAAAATAAAGGTAAAAGTGTGTGTGTTAACCGGACAAGAGGAGAGGGGCCCACAAGGGCCAAGGAAGGAGCCCGGTAAATTTGGCTTGCACCTCCTGGGCTGGCCAAGGGGGTCCATCCACCTCACCTCCCCAGAGCTGGGGGCTGCGGGGAGCTGGGAAGCCGCTGGCCCTTCTAAGGAAGGAACTGCTTTCTGAGGCTTTCTCTCTGCGGCCTTGTCTTCCTTCAACAGCAATCCTCTTCCTATTCCTCATTCTCTACCAACCAGGCTTCTGGCTGTGGTGGGGGCAGCTGCCCTTTGGAGCCGACTGGTCCCCTGCCCCTGTCTCGGGGGAGGCCAAGGGGCCCCCGAAGTCTCCCCCTCCCGATACATGCTCCGCTAGAGTGGCGATGGGAGTTCTGGCCTCTGCAGGGACGGCTGCCATTTGAAAGGGCCAGGTGTTGGCGGGGACGCACCAGTCTCCCTTTCCTGAGGGGAGGGCATAGAGGAAAGCTTGAGGAGCGTTGGTTCAATGGAAACGCCAGTCCCTGGCGCGTGGCTCTTCAGGGCACCCCCTTTCTGAGATACCCACTGAACCAACCGCAGTGGGGTTAGCCACAAGAAGAGGCAGGGTTCTGGAGCCTCCCGGGGCTTGGAAAGGAGTCAGACAGATGTGTTCTGGTTTGCCGGTCTTAAGACCCCAGTTGGCTTGGTCAGCAGGCCGGGGGTCATGCCGATGACGGTGTGTGCTGGCAGGCAAGTATGAGGGCGCACAGCCCCCCAGCTTTGGAGGTAAGGGACAGGGGGATCCTGGAGCCTGCTCCCTGAGGGGTGCGATCTGGGACCATCCTGATGCAGGATTCCTGCCAGAAAAGTCTCCCAGGGCTGGGCTGCCCAGGTGCTTAAAGCTCGGTAGCCTCTTACCAATGGGAAGTCTCGGTGGCTTCTCCTGGGACTGCCCTTCGGTGCCCAGTGAGGCTTGGGGTAAGCAGGACAGGTGTCTGCTTTCAAACCCGAGGCCTTCCTGCTGCTCAAAGAAGCCGAAGCTGGGTCAAGTGTGTCCAGCCGGAAGGTCTGCAGTTCCATTTCCTGGGGTTCCCTTGCTGTGTCCTTCCCACGGGCCTGTGTGTGTGCTCAGCAGCTTCCCGGGCCCCTCTCCCTGAGCATGAGCACTTCTCTGCGTGTGTACACCCTCATTCCTATGGTCCCCAAGTGTCTCTCACCTCAGGTTGGCAGCCACCTTGGGCCAGGGGGGTGCACACCCAAATCTCAGGACACATGAAATGCAGCCTTAATTGTGTTGGAGGGTGGGGTCCCACACATGGGACCCTCATGGCTGCTGGCTGCCCAGGCAGGATCCTGGGAGCCCTGGGGCTGATGACCTCATGTGTGTGTGTGTGTGTGTGTGTGTGTGTGTTGCAAAGGCCCAGGATGGGGGAGCTAGAGGCTGTGCAAAGCGCCACAGCCCAGCCTTGACCCTCATGGGGCCCCGCAGCCCCCCGCTGACCCTGGGCCCACTGGGAAAACAGCTCTTTATCTCAGCCGCTTCCTGTGAACTGCAAACAGCCACGTGGCCGTGGGGGCCCCTCTTGGCACACATGCCCTCTGCCCCTCGACCTCTCGGAGGCTGTTCATTCACCTCGGGCCCGAGGCCACACACTGCAAGTTCTAAGCCTGGGTCAGGCGCAGCTCTGTCTGATGGAGACCACCCCATGGGGCAAACAAGCAAACACACCGGGGGAGGGACGGAAGGTGACGGGTTCAAGGCCTGCGGAGGTGAACAAACAGGGGGCGTGGGGGCCGGCAGCCAAGGGGAGCCGGGCTTGGGCTGGCGGCCCCAGGGGCCCTTCCCCGCCCCCCACCTCCCTTCCTGCCTCTTCCGGGGCCCCACCTCCCTCTGCCAGCTCCTCTCACTCCCCATCTCCAATCTGCCTTTGCCCTGTGACCCCACTCAAGTGTGATGTGACCCTTCAAGGGCCCCTGGACACAGCTCACTGGGTGACAGGCTGGTGGACATGGGGGCTAGGGCGGGGGCAGGACAGGGGGTGGGCGAGCACCTCCTCCTCCTCCCACCGCCTGCCCCCCCAGCCTCGGGCCTCTCTGGCCTGTCCAACGCAGGAACACTAGACCCTGCTGCTTCCCGGGCCTGTGACCAGGGGGCCCCAGGGCCAGCGAGGGGCAGGGAGGGGAGCTCTGGGAACTCCTCGCCAGCACAGAAGGGACCCCCGGAGCCCCTCCAGAGTCCTCAGCCAGAGCCACAAGCGCAGGCCAAGGGATTCAAGCTCTCTGGACACAGGGGCCTCGGGGCCTCTTTCCAGAGGGAGGAGGTGGAGACCAGGCACGCAGCCCCTACGCCCCCAGGTCGGGGGGCTGCCACCGTGCCGGGAACTCCGAGGCGGGCAGAAGAGCCGTTGGCGCCAGGACGCCCTGGTGCAGCCTCCACCCCCCAGGCCCCTAACAGTGGGCCAGTGTGTGGGCCGGCTGGGGTGGGGGCCCAGGCGGGGTCCCGCTCCATAAACCCTGGCCAGCCGGGAAGCAGCAGACGTTGCCTGTTGACACAGGGGTGACATCACCGACAGCCAATGAGGAGCCATCGGGGGCCCTGCGTGCCCCGCCACGCACGCGGCGCCATCCGTCCCAGTGCCACCTGAATAAACCAGTGCTTCCCAGCATCCCTCGGGGCCATCCCCAGTACATTCCGACCACTCTCCACCCAGCACGCCGGGCTGGGGGGCAGGAGCGGGGCCGCGTGTCCTGCTAGGTGCACGCCACCTTAACTCCACTGACCGCCAGCTCCTCTTCCAGGGTCCTCGTGGTCACACCTGTGAGCAGCCCTGGAGCCCACGGATCCATGCACCCCAGAGCTGGCTGCACACGTGTCCCCTCTCTTTTATTCTCTTCGTCTTTCTCTTTCACTCCAGGAAGCCTCAGAACAGGGCATTACCTTCACATCCTTCCTCCCGAAGACCCCCGCCCCCCACCAGGCCTCCTTCCTAGCCGGCTCAGGGTGGTCGCTTTCGCCCAGTTCCCCACGCCCTAACTCTATGAATCTTTCTCTTGTGGTCCTGGATCCTCGGGGTCCCCAGCTCGACTTGACTCTTCCACGCAGGCAGAAGGCCTGAGGCCAGCCTCCCCCCCACCCCCAGCCCTGCCGGCTCCTCTGGCTGGGATCTGCGTGCTGCCCCTTTCTTGGGGGGCTGTCTCTGCGCCCACAGCGGGGTCTCGTGCCCCCGGGGCCTGGCACGTGCTCACGCAGAGGTGTCGTGCACAGAGGTGTCGCTCGGAGGGCGGGGAGCCGGAGCCTCCTGCGCCTGGCGCCTGTGTTGTTTACGGGTCCGCCACCCGCCCCTCCTTCCCCCCAGCACCCCTCCCCGCGGGCGGACAGGCTGCCCGCCCGTGTCCAGCCAGGTGTGGGGTGATGGAGCCAGGCTCCTTAGGACAAGGAGTACAGTGTCTGCTTTATTTGTAGGCTCGGCGCTGACAAGGAACAGAATACCCACAGTGACTGCTTCCAGGAAACGGCTGCGGGGCGGGTGGGAACCGCCTGCAGGTGGGCTTGCAGGAAGGGGCCCCCACCAGTTCCCCCGCAGCCCTGGAAAGGGGCCAACAGTGTCACCAGGGGCAGGCTGGGGGAGCTGAGCGCAGAGGGGGAGGGGGAGACGGAGAGGAGGGGAGGGGGAGCAGAGAGGGCAGGCAGGCCGGGCTGCGCTGAACCTCCATGATTACTGCAGCCCGAGGAAGACCATAGCCGGCCAGTGTTCTTTCCAGAAACTTCCATTCCTCCTGTTGGGGGTTCCCGCCATCTCCGAGAAGCCCCCAGTCTCTCTGGGGGCTTTTCAGGGGTCATGCACACACATAGATCCTGCCTGCTGTGAAAGGAACGGGCAGGCAGAGAAGAGGGAGCAACGTGGGCTTGGTTCAGGTGCTAGCCCGCCTGCTGCAGAGTGCTCCTGGTCTCCCCCGGGGGTGGGGAAGGCTGGGTGAGCCTCCACACTGCACCCACCCGGTCCCCAAGTGCCTGGGCAGCACCCACACCTCTGGAGAGGACACCCTTTCTTTGCTTTCCTGGTGTTCCCGGTGGGGAGGAGGCCACCCTCTGCAGGCCTCTACTCTGGTGTTTTTGAGACTTCTCAGGGTGTATTGTAGTCAGACCCCAAGTCCCTTCAGCCCCGTTTAAGGGATTTCGTTTCCTTTGTAGAGCGCTGGAATTTCTTTCTTTTTTTTTTTTTTTGTCCTTTCTGGGTGGTACACGCTGACGCCGCTCCAACCCAGCGGTCCATAATCCCTATCTGAAAACACGCTCCCGGGTCATTAAATTCGTGCTGAGACTTGAAACCACACACACAAAGGCAGGAGACACAGTCGGGCTCGGGGGTACGGGGGCGGGGGTCCCCTCCACCCCTGGGGGGACACGGCCCCAGCCCCCGCAGCTATGGCTGGCTGATCAGCGCACAAAGCCTGTGGCGGCATAGAGCCCCTCTGTCACAGTCCCATAGCTCAGTGTACTCCCGAGAGCCCGGGACAGGTGGGGACTCCTGGCCTGGGGTGCGGGTTAGAGGTGCTAACCCAGGGCCCACCGGTCCCCAGGGGCCCCCGCCGCCAACGAGGGGGGAGGCACGTCTGTGTGATAAGGCCTCTTTTCGCTCACAAGTCGACTGGGCCTCGGGAGGGGTGTGTGTGAAGACCCCAGCAGTTCCTGGTGGGGGGATGTGGCTGGGGCCCAGGCCCGCGCAGGGTCTCGCTGAGTGGAGACTGCAAAGCCTTCTCTGCAGGTTTTCTGGCACCAGTACAGCAGGCCCCTCCTCAGCCCATCCCCCACTGGGCTTTGGGATGAAATTCAAGCCCCTGTTTGCTTCTCCACACTTAACTCAGCGCAGGGGCATTTTGAAAGTGCCTCTGGGTGGTGGGGGCGCCTGCAGCCTGTCTAACAGCCCTCTCTAAGCCCCTTTTCTAAAAAGCAGGAAATCGGGTTGGGCCAGAGGTAAACACATTCCAACCTGGCCCGGGGAGCATGCCGATGGAGGGGCTTTGTTGGGGCAAGGAGGTTGGGGGGGGGGAGCTGGGCGGCCCCTGCTTTCCCACCCCCCACCCCGGGGTGAGGCGCAGAAGCCCGCGCACCTGTCTGCGGTGGTGTTGCCCCGGGCAACGGCTTTGCCAGCCTGTTTGTGCCACATTCCTCCCTGGTCCCCCAATCCCAGCTGCACCCAGGAAGGAGCCCCAGGAGCCCACTGAAAATGTAGAGAGAGCGTGGGGTAGACCCTGAGCCCCCTGGCTCGGCTGGCGTCCACGGGCAGGCCTGGGAGGATGTGGGGGGGGGCTCTAGGGACCCTTAGTCGCTCCCCCCAGGGGGGACAAGGAAGGGAGAGACTCCACTCTGCCAAATTCGCCTCGGAGATTCCCAGATGGAGCCCCAGCATCAGAGGGTACAATTCACAAGCCACCCCCAAACCTCGAAGCAGCCTGGGTGCTACTGGGCGGTGTGCTGGGTTCTCTAGGTGACCAGGACGCAGCCACGAGTAGCTGAGAGCCCCTAGCCAGCCCCCTTCCTCTTCCAGGATTCGATTTCTGCGTCCCCAGAGGAGGCTCCTGGACGTCCTGTGACCCCGCTGGCCCCAGTGGGCCCGGCCACCTGCAGGGCCACCATCATTCCTGGACTGGGCGTCTTTCATCTTCTGAGCAGGGTCGGATGCTTACCACAAGGGCCGTGTGTAGGCCTCCCTCCTGACATATAATGGATGGCTGCTTTGTCACGTGGGCAAGACACCCTCTTGGGGTCAGGAAGGTGGCGGTGGCCTTCCCAGGAAGAGTCCTGCTGTCTGGCCTTTGAAATCCTCGGTGGAGACCACTTCAAGCAATAGCCTCACCCACCTCATCCACCGCAGACCCCCTGCCCTGAAACCCACCTGGGTGTCCCCGCAGAGGCAGGGAGGCCTCCCTGGGCGGGAGAGAGGGAGGGAGGGAGGGGAGCGCTGTCTACCCGCAGGGTGTGGGGCTGCTGGGGAGGGCTGTTCTGACAGTCAGTCCTGCTGGTTTCTGTGAATACCTGGAGGCTCTTTCCTAACTGCTATGAACAGGGGGACTGGGGGGAGGGGGAGTCGAGGGCCCCGGACCCCAGCCTTCTCTCCAGGTTGGTTCCCAGTGTGCTCAAGCAAGGGCCCAGGAGCCAGGAGGCCTGGGAAGGGGGCTCGGATGCAGAGGGGTGCTGCCTGGCCTTGGGGGGCCTGGGCCAGCGCTGTCTCCCACGGGGGTGCCATCTGTGAAGACGTGGGGACCGCACAGCTCCCAGGAGCAAGGCCTCAGTATCCCCATTACCCAGCCCCCCAGCTCTCCCTGGGGGAGCAGCCTGTTCCACAGTCCCTCTTGTCTCCACGAGGTGCTTGTGGGTTTCGGTTCGCGGTGTCTACATTCCTCTGCACCCCACCCCCGCACCCCTATACCCACAGGCCCCTTCTGTACACCCTCATCCCATAAGCCCCTCGTCTGTCTGTGTGCTTGGCCCCCCTCTCATACCCCTCCCTGTTTCCTGTCACCCGCATCCCATCCCCCCCCCCGT
>PVLC010018456.1:17946-32227 GCA_004027655.1 Graphiurus murinus | reverse complement strand
TTTTTTTTTTTTTTTTTTTTTTTTTTTTTTTTTTTTTTTTTTTTTTTTTTTTTTTTTTTTTTTTTTTTTTTTTTTTTTTTTTTTTTGTGGTCCTGGAGATTAAACCCAGAGGCATTCTACCTTCAAGCTATACCCCCAGCCGATTTTATTTCTTTTTGCAGTACCGGGGATTGAACTCAGGGGCATTCTACCTCTGAGCTATACCCCCAGCCCTGTTTTTTTTATTCTTTATTTTGAAACCAAGTCTCACTAAGTTGCCGAGTGCCTCACTAGGTAGCTGAGGCTGGCCACGAACCCGGTTTCTCCGGTCTCAGCCTTCCGAATGCTGGGATTACAAGCGTGCGCCACCACGTCCGGCTCCTGATTTTATTTCTTCTTATTTGGGAACAGGGTCTCGCTGGATTGATGAGAATCTCACTACATGCTGAGGCTATCCTTGAGCCTGTGATCCTCCTGTCTCAGCCTCCCAAGTACATGCTTGGGATTACAGGAGTGTGTCACCAAGCCTGGCTTATTGTTGCTATTTTCATACAAGTGATTGATTAAAATGTAGAGAGGGACAGAGCCAAGAACATGCCCAGGGTACTCGAGAATCTATATGGTTCTCTCCAGGGATCTACAGCCACACGGAGACCAATTAATTAGTCGACACCAGCTGGGCAAACCTCTTCAGTGAGATGCAAGTCCCATTCCGAGTATAGATCATGCTGTGGCTACATTTCAGCCGCTCTATACAAGAATCTGTTGAGCTTTATGGAAACCATGGTACGCGGTGTCTACAGGTAGCCCCAACTACCCAACCTAGCAACAGGATACCGGGAAAGTGGTTTAATTTGTAGTGAGTAGTCTAGGTAAGTCCACACTGGTCCCAGAGACTCTCTATACAAGTCATTGAGGGGAGGATTCGGTAGGGATTGGTATTGTTGGTGGACTTTCCCCACATCTTATGGAGTCTATCCCTGGTCTTATAGCGCTTCTCCAAAATTACAGTCATTCCTGGGTGCCCCACAGAAGCCATGACACACTTTGACTCAAATCCCTCAAGAGAAGCCAAAGGACCTATTCGGAGAACCTTGCAGTCCTTTAATTTCTTCAACCCTTCCAGTCCCTCACAACACTCCATGTTTCTTAGTCCTCACCCCTTAGTGTGTTCTGTTCACCTGACAGGGTTCAAATTTTCACCCTAAAATATGCCACTGTGGCATAAGGGTTATTTTGAGCTGAAGGCAACAGGACCAGCAGATGCAGGAAGAGTGCTCTGCCCTCCCTCATCTGCAGGGCAGAATTTCCTTTGTAGAAGGTTCTGACACAGGCGTGCACATGTGTAGGCACAGATACACATCTCCCATTCTTTTTATATTTTTTATTTTATTTTTTTATTCTGGGGATTAAACTCAGGGGCATTCTGAGTTATACCTCCAGGGATCTGCCATACAGCAGGGCTCAATAAATGTTTCTTGAGTGAATGTCGTATTTAAAGTCCTTTATCGCCGGGCGTGGTGGCGCAGGCTTGTAATCCCAGCATTCGGGAGGCTGAGACTGGAGGATCCGGGTTCGCGGCCAGCCTCAGCTACCTACTGAGGCACACCGCAACTTAGTGAGACTCAGTTTCAAAATAAAGAATTAAAAAAAAAAAATAGGGCTGGGGGTATAGCTCGGAGGTAGAATGCCCCTGAGTTCAATACCCAGTACCACAAAAAAATAAAATAAAAAAATAAATAAAGTCCTTTATCCCCAACCCTTCTCCTCTAAGTCTCACTACCTGCCTCACCCACCCCACATTTGTTCCAAGTTCTTACAGATTTACGAAATAATCCCCAAGGAACATCTCTACTTTATCTTCGGGGCTTAATAAAGAAACATGCATAGCTCGTGCGTGCACGTATTATTTTAGACGAAAGCCTCACCAACCCATACTCTATTTTTCAATTTTGTCCCTTGTCCCAGAATTCCTGCTCTGCACTTCTGGGAATCTCTGGGTACCTATGTAGACAAGGTGTGTGTGAACCCAATCGCGTTCGCGCCCGACGCGCATGCTCACCCAGGATGCTCATCACCACCAGGATGGCAAACAGGAGGACCGCGATCGCCCCCAGCAGGAGCCGCGTGGTAGTGTCTGAGGAGAAGAGACAGGGGTCAGTGTCGCCGGCTTCGTGCTTCCCGCAGCCCCAAGGCCTCCCGGGGAGCACAGGTGTGTGCCACCACACCCGGCTCCACCCATACCTCTTGAAATCCTGCCACCTCTACACCCTCTGACCTCTTCCTGATCCTTTAGGTTCTCTCCTTTTTAATTTTTTTTTTTTCTGGGCTTGGTGGCGCACACTTGTAATTCTAGACGCTGAGACTGGAGAATCACAGGTTCAGGGACAGCCTCAGCAATTTAGTGAGGCTCTCAGCAACCTAATGAGACTTTCCAAATAAGAAATAAAATCAGGCTGGGTAGCATGCCTCTGGGCATCAATTCCCAGTACCACAAAAAAAATTATTTTATTTATATATGTATATCACATACAATTTGACATTTTAACCCCTTCAAGTGTTGGATTAATGGTTTAAATACATTCCCATGTCATGCACGTATCACCATTGTCTTTGCAAAACTCTTTCACTTTCCTGAACAGAAACTCTGTACCCACTAAATAAAAGCTCCCCAGACCCTTTCCCTACCCCTAGTCACCATATTCTACATTCCGTCTCTGTGAATTTGTCTGTTGGAATCATACAATATTTGTCTTTTGGTATTTGGCTTATTTCACTTAGCAAAATGATTTCAAGGCTTAGTCATACTGAAGCCTGTATACAAATGTTATTCCTTTTTATTTATTTATTTATTTTTATTTTTATTTTATTTTATTTTATTTTTATTTTTTTGCGGTACTGGGGATTGAACTCAGGGGCATTTTACCTCCGAGATATACCCTCAGCCCTATTTTTTATTCTTTATTTTGAAACCGAGTCTCACTAAGTTGCGGAGTGCCTCACTAGGTAGCTGAGGCTGGCCGCGAACCCGGATTCTCCGGTCTCAGCCTCCCGAATGCTGGGATTACAAGCGTGTGCCACCACGCCCGGCTCTGTTATTCCTTTTTATGGTGTAGTGTTATTCTATTGTATGGATATACCACATTTTGTTTATCTATTCATCTGTTCATTGACGCGGGCTATTTCCACCTTGTGGCTATTGTGAATAATGCGGCTATGAACATGGTGCACAAACCTGTTTGAGTCCCTGCTTTCAGTTCATTTGGGTATATGCTCACGAATGAAACTGTTGGGTCATATGGATATTCCCTTTGGCTTTCTTAGGAATTGCAAAACTGTTTTCCACGGTGACTATACCATTTTACATTTATTTCCACCAGCAATGTATGAGGATTCCATATCCTCACCAATACTTGTTGGTTTTAATTTTTTTTTTAATACCATTCTAGTAGGTGTGAACTCCCTTTTTAGATTTTTCCCCCCCTGGTACTGGGGATTGAACCCAGGGGCATTCTACCTCTGAGCTACACCCCCAATCCTATTTTTATTCTTTGTTTTTGAAATAGGGTCTCATTAAGTTGCAGAGAGCCTCACTAAATAGCGGAGGCTGGCCAGGAACCCGGATCCTCTGGTCTTAGCCTCCCAAGTACTGGGATTACAAGCATACACCACCATGCCCAGCTTAGATTTTTTTTTTTTAACCATTTCAACCATTAAGTGTACACTTACATTGTTGTACATCATATTAGTGGCTAGGAATTTAACACAGGAATTTTGGGAGTATGCTAACATCCACTCCAAAACAACGTTCTCAAAGTGGCACCTGGAACCCTCTGACCGGCTCCAACCTGGCTGGTTGCCCCCTAAACCTGGCTGCTACCTTGGAGTCTTGCAGCACCAGCAACCTGAAGAGTTCTCTGCCCTCTCTTGTGTTGGCTTCCTGGGCCTTCTCTCTCCCATGCCTTCCTTTTTCTTTGTTTACTCCCTTGTCTGGATGGAGCACATCTTCCAACAGCCTTCTCAGAAAGGGTGTAGCAGGATCACTGCGCCGCACAACTCCAAGAAGTGAAACTCTTATTGTGTTCCCTGGTGAGCGGTGCCCTGGGGCTGTGAACTCAGAGGTCTGAGTATTATCAGTTGGAAACAATTCTTCAGAATTTTTAACATGCTGTTTTGGGGGGGAGCAGGACATTCCTGGGGATCAAACCCAGGGCCTTGTTCATGCGTGGCAAGCGCTGTACCACAACGCCACAGCCCCAGCCCCTTGAAAAGTCTAGATCCACGCTCACCCGTGGTTTTGTTGTTGTTTGGTGGTACTGTAGACTGAACTCAGGGACCTTCTATCTCTCAGCTACACCCCCAGTCTGTTTTATTTATTTATTTAAAATCATGAGCCCTTGGTTCATGATTAAGGATGGAGGATTAGAGCTTACTGGCCTCTGAGTCCGTGGATGGGCTTCTTAACTGCGGGAGGAACCTGGCTGGGCTGGTCCTCCGGGCTGTCACTGTTAAGCTCCTTGGCTTTTTCCTCTTGGGTGGATCGGAGTCTCTGGAGCAGGCCCTTCTGGTTCTCCCCTGGGAGGCTTGGCTAGGGTTCTTCCCAAGAAGGCTGGAGGCGGCCCCAGCACCGGCACGTGCGTGCGCACTCCACTGCTTGCTCTCTGCTCTCTGGGTGGGGATGTCTGTCCGCCTCTCTACAGAGAGTTCACCCTGCCTTCCTACCAGGGCTAGGGAGAGGCTATGCCCAGTGGGAACTTCCTTTTTTTTTTTTTTCTTTTTTTGGTGGTGGTGCTGGAGATTGAACCCAGGGATATTCTTCCTCTGAGCTACACCCCAGCCTTATTTTATTTTATTTTGAAACAGGGTCTCACTAAGTGGCGGAGGGCCTGGCAAGACAGGAGGATCGCAGGTTCCAGGTCAGTCGAGTGGCCACCTAAACCCTTCTAAAAAAACTTTTCGACCAGTCCACCTGTGTTCAGCCCCATCTTCCCCCGCTACCCCCAGCCTCCGAGCCCTGGGGTCCCCTAACGCACGCAGGGGGCTCCCTGCTTTCTGGACTTCCTCAGGAGGGCCGGCGTTAGTTACCCCCTTGGCTCCCAAGCGCCCAGCTCTGCTGCTCTTGTCGTCTCTCCTGTCCTTGCTGTGCTAGTGGCCTTTCAGACGCCCCTGTACTGCTGCACCAGTGGGCGTCTGAAGGGGAAGAGAGCGGACGCATGTGTTCAGGCCGCCAGCTTCACCTGCAAGACCAACACTCTGGCCCTGGTGCACGCTGGGCTCCCGGGGTGAGTGGCTTCTGGCAGGGCGACAACAGGGTCTCTCAAATCTGCCCTGGGGGTCCAGGCTCTTCCTGCCTCTGCTCTGCTGTCTTTAGTGACAGGCTGCATGCCTCTTAGAGCTGCACGGTGTTACCCTGGGGAGCCCAGCATGGGTGGCCTTCCTCTCCCTCCTTTACACACCCGCCCATCCTCCTCCCAGCCCGGGGCTGGGGCCCTTTGCACAGTGAGATGTGCCGGGGTCCAAGTCCTGCTCTGCCGCCTGCGGATGTGTGCGTAGAGCAAAGTTGCTCATCCTCTATCTGCTTCTCTTTCCTCGTCTTTAGATCCTGATGGTATCTGTCTCTCAGAATTTTATGGAAATCCGGGTACCTTCAGCCCTCTATCTGTGGGCTCTGCAACTGCAGATTCAACCAACCGTAGACTGAAATATTCAGAAAGAAAGAATTGCATCAGCACTAAACAGGTACAGACTTGTGTTTCTCGTCACCATCCCCTAACCAGTACAGGGTGACAACCGCTTACACAGCCTGGACATTGTATTAGGCTTTGTGTGTAATCTAGAGACAATGTAAAGTGTGCAGGAGGGTGTACGCAGGTTCTCTGCAAATACTGCCCCCCTCTATTTTTATTCACTCATTTTTTAATTTTTTGTTTGTTTTGAAACAGGGTCTTCCTGAGTTGCTGAGGCTAGTCTCGAACCTGTGATCTTCCTGTTTCAGCCTCCCAGGTACTGGGGTTACAAGCGTGCACCACCATGCCTGGCCACTGCACCATTTTATATAAGGGACTTGCATATCGAGGAATCTTGGTATCCTAGGGGGTCCTGGAACCAGTCCCCTGTGGGGACCAAGGGGGGACTGTATAATGCTCAGAGTTGAGCCTGGCATTGTAAGCTCTGTGTCACCGTGAGCCACTGCCATCGTGACGATGATAATCAGCCCTGGGCTCCTGTGGGCTAAGGACTGTGTGTTATCTTTTAGATTTTTTTTTTTTTTTTTCAGTACTGGGGATTGAACCCAGGGGCATTCTACCTCTGAGCTACATCCCCAGTCCTATTTTTATTCTTTATTTTGAAACATGGCCTCACTAAGTAGCTGAGGCTGGCCGCGAACCCCTGATCCTCCAGTCTCAGCCTCCCAAGTACCGGGATTACAAGCATGCGCCCCCACGCCTGACTTTTGGATTTCTTAAAACAGGGCTGAGTCATTGCCTTGCCTGCATGTCACAGAGCACCCCCTGGAACTTGGCTGCACTGAGTGACAGTACCCTCGGCCGGCCTGAATTTCCCCCAGTGTTTAGGCACTCAGAGGGGAGGAGCACGGGCCACGTGTCTCCACTCCAACATCTCGAGGGTCGAGGCGCCTTTCCATTCCTCCATGGGGATCGTTTCTCTACCCACTGCACTGGGGAATCCCAACACTCCATTCAACGTCTGCTCCCCAGAGAACACCGTAGGGGCTGGGCAATCCAAACCCACATCGTTTTTTGTAGACCGGGGCTGCTAGAACAAAATATACACACCGGGTGGCTTTGAAAGCAGCAGCAGACCCTCTCACCCTTCTAGGGGCCAGAAGTTCACAACCGAGATGCTGGCCAGGCCCGGCCCCCGCTGACGTCCAGAGGGAACCTTCCTCACCTCTTCCCAGCTCCTGGCGGTTTGCTGAGAATCTTGGCTTACGGTGGCATCTCTCTGACCTCTGCCCCTGTTGTCACGTGCCCTTGCCCCTGTGTGTCTCTTCCTGTAAGGACACCTGGTCCTACTGGATCAGAGACCACCCCGTGTTGTCTGACCTCAACTAATCACATCTGCCAGACTGTATTTCCATACAAGGCAGAGGGGCTCAGAACTTCGATTTTTCTCTTCTGCTGGGACACCATTCAACTTCTAACAAATGCCTAACTCAATAATCAGTCCTACTACGCAATGGCCCATCTTAGCTGGCATTTAAAGGTGAGGTCTGTTTAGATTTTTTTTTTGGCAGTACTGGGGATGAAACCTAGGGGCATTCTATCTCTGATCTACACCCCCAGCCCTATTTTTTATTCTTTATTTTGAAACAGGGTCTCACTAAGTTGCCAAGGGCCTCATAAAGTAGCTGAGGCTAGCCTCGAACCTTGGATCCTCCTGTCTCAGCCTCTCAACTACTGGGATTACAAGCATGTGCCACCACACCCCACTCTGTTTAGGATTCTAAATGCGTGTGCTCTGGCTGACATTAGAAGGAACAACTGAAACAATCTGGCTCCTAAAACCAGACCAGTCCCCCATCATCCTCATAGCCACATCCCAAAAAAGACCCAAGGCTGACGTCTCCACCAGCCTGGCCAGCACAATCGTGACTATTAAAAAACTACCAAATGTGGAACTCAGTCATTTTTAAATTTTTAAGAGGTTTTGCTAAATGTATGTGTGTGGTTTTGATCAGGAAGTTGTGGGTTTATGCCTGATCAAGAAACTTTCAACATTAAAAATTCAAACTCGGTGAGCACTGAAAAATCTATAGCGTGAGGTACGCGGAATCACTGTGTCCCCTGTCCTACCCCAGGCCACCGTGCCCCGCTCCCACCCCAACACCAGAAATATCCCTGTCTTGAATCATCTCCGGTGTCTCCAGATCCCAGCCGGAATGCTGGGTCACCTTGCAGCGTCTCACTTGAGGCTGGGGTGGAGGTAAGGTTTACATGCACAGGGACAGGAGACCCGGCCTAGGGAACCTCTCTCTGGCTCTCTCCTTCCTTAGTTTCTTCCTTCCTTCCTTCCTTCCTCCCTCTCCTTCTTTCCTTCCTTCCCCTTCTCTTTTTCGGTACTGGGATTAAACCCAGGGGTGTTCTACCTCCAAGCTACACTCCCAGCCCTTTTTATATTTTATTTTGAAACACGGTCTCCCTAAGTTGCTGAAACTGGCCTTGAACCTGTGATCCTCCTGTCTCGGCCTCCCAAGTACCGTGATTACAGGCGTGCACCGCCAGGCCCAGCGTGGCTTTCTAACACTACCAGTTCTAAGCAGAGTCCTCCACACCTGGCTCTCACCTCTGCTTTTGGACTGAAGCTGTCCAACCCATTTAACCTTCGAGGGGCAATGCCATCCCCTCTGGTGGAGGTGCTCCTCTGAGGAGCAAAGGGGAGAGAGCTACAAGCTCAGGAAGCACAATCTGATTATCTCCAATTAGCCTCGAGAGCCCCGAGTCCTTGGTCACGCAGGGAAGGGTAAGAGCTCTCATGTCCGAGGCAAACCCCACGGGGGTTTCATGTGTTAGTGCCCGGAGCCTGTCCTTGAGCCAGACACCTGGCTCTCAGTCTCTGTGTCCTCGCCTAGAAAATAGACACAGCGCTCACCAGCCCCCTGACCAACCCCGGGGAGAGGTGAGGATTGAATGGATAACGATAACAAAAACAAAAGCTCAGAGCAGGTGCTCGAGAGCTGTCTGGGGCACAGTGATAGTGGTGCCTGGCGCCCCTGGGCGCTCAGCTTGGTCAAATCAAGAAGCTTCCCCCGTTTTGTTTTGTTTTTTTCTTTTCTTTTCTTTTTATTTATTTTGTTACTGGAGGAGGGTTGAACCCAGGGGCATTCTACCCCCCAAGCTACACCCTCAGCCATATATATATATATATATATATTTTTTTTTTTTTTTAAATAGGTCCTTGCTAAGTTGCTGAAACTGGCCTCAAATCTGCAATCCTCCTGCCTCAGCCTCCCAAGTACACAGATTACAAGCATGCACCATCGCACCCCGCAAAGTCTCCTTTTTCTTTCAACACAGGTACTTGGCTAAGCAGAGGCTGCAAAGCCCCTGGGTCCCCAGATTCCTCATCTCATCAACGGTGTGTCAGTCCCTGGACTCCAGTTTGGGGAGGAGAGTCAAAGGATTTTGACTGAGTCCCACAGTTCCCTGGACTCCCCTACCCCAGGTGCAGGATGCCACATCTGGGGAGCCAGAGAGAGGGGTCATCCACACTTAAGGTCCATGGGACCCTGGGGGTCGAAATCATGAGCTGACTCAACAGATAAGGAAACTGAGGCTAGGACAAATTTGAAAACCGGCCAGCCGTGGTGATGGAAGGGCCTGCTCCAGTTTACCAGCCCCCGAGTTCTCGGCCCCTGGCCTGGGGTCTCTGAGAACACAGAGGTGTGCCCAGGGCCTAGGGTGGCACCTGGACATTGCAAAACGCAGGAATGAATGTGGGCATGAGTGCAAATGTGGGCTGATGGGCCGTGAGCTCCCCTCTCCCAACAGGAAATGGGGGCACCGAGGAGACACCCAGGAGACCCTCAGGGGACCAGCAGTCTGGTGGGACTCAGACTCCAGATCCTGGAGTCCTGCAGAGAAGCCAAAGGGACAAGATGCTGAGCACCCAAGAACGAGAGGATGTCAAAGGCGAGACTACTCCTGGGTGTGCCAGGGGAGGTGGAGTGAGACACAGGTCACCTGGGTCACAGAGCAAAGCTAAGCAGAGAGCCACACCAGAACAGGTGCTGGAAGGGGAAGGCTAGGGCGCAGGTGGATGCCAAGTACAGGAGGGGGCCGATCCGGCCCAGGGCCTCCTGTCCAGTCCCCTCAGCCACCATGCAGGGGTCAGCCAGCCACCATGGGCAGTAGGGACACCAGCACTGGGGGCCAATGTCATAGCAGAGGCGGAAGTGGAACTAACCAGAAGGCACTGGAAGAGGCCACGCCCCCCAAAAGCCCCACCCAATGGGGAAGAGCTAAGGTTAAGATTGGGGGGGACCCCTCAGAAATGCTTAGAAAAGAATGAAGAAATACAGGCAAAGAGGGGGGCAACTTCAAGAAGTAACTTGGGTAAAAGGGATGCTCTGGTCACAGGGCAAATCCAACAACTGGACCAGAAGATGCACCCAACTGTCCTCTGGAAGGACCCTTCCACTGGGGGTCCCTAACCACCACGCGGCTTCCCCATACCCACCCTCCTCGCAGCCCACGACCTGCTCGGCTCAGGTGCTGACCCCTGCGTCCCTTCCCAGCCCGGCCCCACCTCCCAACTTACCTGAGTCTCGGTCCCCCTCCCCCTGGGGGCCAGCAGCGGCCTTCCAAGGGAAAGCCCACCATCTCTACCCCTCAAGGCCTCCTTCGGAACGAGTGCGGCCTCCTGGACAAGCCCTGGGTGGCCCCTCGCCTCTCGTCCTTCAGACCTCGTCCTCTGACCTCCGGGTCAACTCCAGGAAGCCACCCTTTTCTGACACCCCCTCCTCGTCAACGCTGCCCAGGTCCTCCTGGGCCGCGGGACTGTAGGTGCACCCGGACGCTGTCCCTTGCCAGCCGCGGCCTCACACCCCTGGCGGCGACTCCAGAAGCCCAAGTCTCTTTCTCACTTGTTTCCGTCCCCTGGCCGGCCGGGGGGTCGCTCCAAGGCGGGTCTGAGTGACAGGGGTAGGAAGAGCCTCATCAGCACCGCTGCGCTAGCACCACCTCTGGGCTGCACGACCACTGTCGCTCTGCCCCCCGCGTTGTCACCGCTACGGAGCCAGGCCATCCTCTGGACCCGCCGGGCAGGTGCGCGCGGGACAGCCCTGTCCCCTTCCCGCAGGAAGGAGCTGAGGCTGGCGCGCCCAAGGTCGCGAGAGGTGGTCCCGGAGCCCCTCCGCCTCCCCGCGGTGGCGTCGGCCTGCCCTAGAATGAATGAATCTCCCCAGGGCCAGACCGCGCGCGCTGCCCTCCTCCTCTCCTCCCCTCGGCGACCGCGACCAAGGTGACGCGGGCCGCCCGGGCGCTTACCCTCCAAGGCCGCCTTCCAGCTGGTGCTGCCCTCGTAGCCCGACCCCGATCGCCGCAGCAGCCCCTCGGGGCCGCGGGCCTCGGCCTCGGCGGGCGAGCGCGGCCGGGGCGCGGCGGGCGCGGGCGGGGGGCGCGCGGCGGGCGGCGGGGGCGGCCGGGCCCGCGCGGGGGGCTCCCGGGCCGGCTCCGGGGCGGGCTCCATGCGGGGCGCTCCTCCGCGCCGCGCCCGCGCTGCTGGGCCGGGGTGCGGGGCGCAGCCCCACGCGCTCTCGGCGCTCCGCGCGCCCTGCGGGCCCCCCAGGCCGGCCGCGGCGCACCAGGCGGGGGCTGAGCCCGGATCCCCGCGCCCAGCCGCTGCGCCCGGGTCCCCGCCGCCGCCGTGCGCGCCGCGCCCGCCCAGACCCGCCGCACGGCCCGCGAGGGGAGGAGCGCCGGCGACCCGCGGGTGGCGGGGAGCGTCCCCCGCCCCGCCACCAGCGCCCTGCGGCAGAGCAGAGCGAGCCGCGCTGTCTCGGGGCCAGGAGAACTGGTAGAAACCTAGCTCCACCTCCCTGGCCTCAGGCTCGGCATCTGTTAAAAGGGGAATGGTTTAGCCTGGCGGGGTGGTGCACGCTTGCAATCCCAGTACTTGGGAGGCTGAGACAGGATGGTCGCGGGTTCGAAGACAGCCTCAGCAACTTAACCCTTAGCGAGACCTTGTTACAGAATTAAAAGGGCTGGGGGTGGAGGTTGGAGGTGGGACCCCCCTGGGTTCAATCCCCAGCACATAAAAAAGGGAGAGGAGGAATAGTTTACCCGGACAATGAAGGCTGTCTTCCGGGCCCCCCTGGGGGCTGTAACTTGGTCCCCAGATTCTTGACAAATGAGAGAAACGTGAGACACGTGCACAAAGTTGCAGGTTCAAGTAGCATTTATTGAGCACCTACTAAGCATCAGGGACTTTCACATATAGAAGCTGGCTAGCTGGTAGCATCCCCAGTGTAGGTTGAGAATTGGAATTCTAAAAGCCAAGGGCGTATCTCAGGGCGTCAGTCCATGTTCCCTGGTGCTCCTCTGACTCCCTCCCTATGTCTTGAGAACTCTTAGGAAGCCCCCCCCCCTTTTAAATTTCAGAAGGTGTGGGGGCCCAGTGGCCTATGCTTCTAATCCTGGTACTTGGGAGGCTACGACAGGAGGATCGTAGATTTGAGGCCAGCTGCAGCAATTTAGTGAACCCTCAGCAACTTAACAAGACTCTGCCTCAAAATAAAAAATAAAAGGGACTGGGGGGTGTAGCTGAAGGTAGAAACCCCTAGGTTCAATCTCTAGTATCCCCCCCATAAAAAAAAATCTCAGAAGTCCCATTTCTCTCCAGTCCTCCTGCCATTGGCTAAAGTACAGCCAGCCCCATTGTCTATCTAGAACAGTAGCCTTCTCTTGGGTCTCCCAAACTCCACCCTTGCTCTCTCTACCACAGTCCTTGCCTGGAAACACCAGCAGGATCTGGCAATATCCTTAGCCGAGCAAGGTGGCACACGCTGGTAATCCCAGTACTTGGGAGGCTGAGACAGGAGGATCACAGGTTCCAGGACAGCCTCAGCAACTTAAGCGAGGCCCTCAGCAACTTAGACCCTGTTTCAAAATAAAACATGTAATGGAGCTGGGGGTATATCTCAGTAGTAGAACGCCCCTGGATTCAATCCCCAGTACCAAAAATAAAAATAGAGCAGGAGCCGGGCGTGGTGGCGCATGCTTGTAATCCCAGCATTCAGGAGGCTGAGACTGGAGGATCTGGGTTCGTGGCCAGCCTCAGCTACCTAGTGAGGCCCTCTGCAACTTAGTGAGACCCTGTTTCAAAATAAAGAATAAAGCCGGGCATGGTGGTGCACGCTTGTAATCCCAGCATTCGGGAGGCTGAGACCGGAGGATCCGGGTTCACGGCCAGCCTCAGCTACCTAGTGAGGCACTCCACAACTTAGTGAGACTCGGTTTCAAAATAAAGAATAAAAAAATAGGACTGGGGGTATAGCTCAGAGGTAGAATGCCCCTGAGTTCAATCCCCAGTACCGCAAAAAAAAATAAAAATAAAAATAAAAAAATAAAGAATAAAAAATAGAGCTGGGGGTGTAGCTCGGAGGTAGAATGCCCCTGAGTTCAATCCCCAGTACGGCAAAAAAAAAAAAAAAAAAAAAAAAAAATTGAGCAGAAAAAGGTCATGATGACTATTTTAGATAAATAACTTAGGTAGCAAGTGTGTGAGGTTTGGGACTCCTGAGGCTCTTGTGATCAATAGCTGAAATAAAAAGGAGTAATAGTGTAACAGCAAGGCGCCAGCCGGCGCCTCCCGGCGTCTATCCACAGACTCTGGGGCCTGACTGAAACAGGATTTCGCCTCCCAGAGCCCCCGCTGCCTGTGTGGCTCCCCGACTCCTCCCGATGCTTCCTGGGACCACTTCCCCCCAAAATTCCTTGTACTCAAATTTAGGATCTGTTTCCAGAGAACTCAAGTCAAGGACGCTTGGAACTGCCTCAGTTAGAAACCTTTGAAAGGGACTGCTGTGTCACACACACAAAAAAAAGATGTTCAGGATAATAGACACCCCAGTCGAGTTGGAACCTGGCCAGACCTCCGGCCTCCTGCTTAAGATGGCCCGCCCGGGACAGTGGGAGGCTCAGGCCACCCAGGTGTCCTCCCAGGACCAAGCAGGGGTGTGGACTGCTTACTGGCTGGGGACTCGGTTTTGTCCACCAGGGTGTAGCAGGTACTGACCCTCTATTATGGAGCAGATCTGGTGCACCGCACACCTAAAATCCCCAGGGAACCCCGTGTCTGTGTCACCTGCTGTGATGGAGGCTTACTAGGATCCCCGATCAGAATTGGGGTGAGCCTAAGATACAGAGATCTGGGAGCAGTTAAAGCCCACGCTGGCCAGCACCACCCTTTGTCCCCAGTGCAGGGGTTTCGTTGTGTCCCTATCTCCAGCTGGCTCCATCCCAGGTAACCCTGCGCCCCCCGGGATCGCAGGACACAGACCCAGTCTCCTTGCCTGGAGTTATGTAATAGGTATGACTCCTGGCCCACAAACCCAGATGTTGGGGGGCGGGTAGAAAAAAAAAAAGATGTATTCTTTCTTTTCCTTTATTCCTTTCTTTTCTTTCTTTCTTTCTTTTTTTTTTTTTTTTTTTATACTGGGGACTGAACCCAGGGTCATTCTACCTCCGAGCTACACCCCTAGCCCTATTTTTTTTTTTTTTTTTTTTTTTTTTTTTTTTTTTTTTTTTTTTTTTTTTTTTTTTTTTTTTTTTTTTTTTTT